>JAWZYV010016146.1:600000-839890 GCA_038373885.1 Cheiracanthium punctorium | reverse complement strand
GCTGTCCGGTTCTTTCGAACTTCTTCATCATCTCTCGTAAAGCGCAAGGTGTCATTGGTCCTCGGCGTAAGTTCTTCAGGCGACGGAATGCTCTTATCGCAGCACAGGAGTTCTCGTCATTCTGGAAGAAAAGTTTGAGTAACAGAGCTTTTTTCTTTTAAAGTCGCCATTGTGCATCAGCGAGCTGGAAACAACTGCCTGCGCAGCGCCTGTCTTCCACTGTTCTAAGGCTCGTCTTTTGGATACGTTGCGTAGGAGCTTTATTTCTGCAAATCACGTTGTCGCAATATACAAATTTTTAGTGTTACAGCGCCACCTATCGACAACTGCTTGTACTAATATTTTTTTTAAATAGATCACGAGCGCGTGATCTGAAGTGTCTGTTTTCAAAATTTCATCACATTATGACCCATACAACATCCTGCACAGGCCTCTGAGTTGGGGAAGTTTAATTTGGACAACCCTGTACATTTCAATTTTCAAAATTACATAAAGTACGTCTAAGCAAAAGAAAGAATGAAAAAAAGGAGGGGGATTCGAATTTAAGATCACCTCAAAATGCAGGGATTTTTTTTATGTCAAAAAGACTGTTTGTCAAAATTTAAAACTGTGGTAATAAAAGGATACCGAAACGTGACCTTGCACTCGTATTCGGGAAACTGAAGCTCGATGCAAAACCATTGGTTTCAAATCCTCAATAAAAATTATAATGAGGGAAATAAATTGTGATTCTGTCCCGAAGGAGTCATACTTCTTTCTTTATCAGAGTTTGCAAGCAAGTCATCTTCGCACTTTTATAAAAGTTGAATAAAGTGAAAATTCTCCAGCCTCACAGAAGTTGAGATTTCATGGAATTAAACTGAGTAGTAAAAGAACACTTAAGCACAATTAGTTCTTTTTTTATCGCAATGTATTTCTTAAAGATAACTTTTCATATTAATTGTGTAAACAAATTTTATCTTATATGTAATTTATGTAAAGACCTAAATTATTGGATTGGAGGTTTTATTCGGGGATTCAAATAAAAAAGTGGTACAGCCCAGACAGCACAGTAAACTTGCATCAAACTTGCAGCAAGCTTGATTTATCAAGTCAATAAGCTTGAAAATTCCAGTCGTGTAAGCTTGATGCAAGCGTGAATCAAGTGTTCTAGTTTACACTTGCCCAGCTTGCATTAAGCTTGACATTTCAAGCTTAATTTCAAGCTTAAAAATTTTTCCCAAAAAACATTTTTCTGAATACACGGGGCGCGCGGGCGAACGCGCCCCACATACTTTATTTTTGCGCATTTTTCCCCTTTATGCTGTAATTTTAAGTTATTTTAATCTGTTTCCATCGAGTGTCCGTGGCTAGAATAGAACCCGGGACCTTTCGATTAGGAGCCGAGCGCGTTATCCATTCAGCCACCAGAGCCTTGTGCAGCTATGAACTAAGGCTGAAGTTTGAAGTGAATTATTTAGCGGTTTTCTGGCCAGATTGATAAGTGGGCGATATGTTTTTTTTTTTTTTTTTTCCATGGGATGCATCAAAATTAAAATAATTTTATGTGTGATTTAGAGACTCTACACGGTAAAAAAAAAAATTCGGAAGCGTTACCCCCAAAAATGGGGCAGCTCTTGTAGTTCAAAATTGCGGAAACGTTTCCGAACCATGCGGGTAAAGTATTTAGAAACGTTTCTGCATATGTCGGAAACATATTTACCTATTTTCCTGCATTTTAGGTAAGGTTTCTGGAAAAGATGGGTAACGTTTCTGTATATTTTGGTAAAATATTGAGTAACCTCTCCGTGTATTTCGGAAAGGTTTCCGAATTAACGAGTAACCTTTCTGAGTTTTTCAGAAAAAATTACATGCACTAGATGAAGCGTTTCAAGTAACTTCAACTAGATGGCAGCACCAAACTAACGGAAGGAGCGCGCAGGAGCACAGCGACCAGAATTGAACCGAAGACGACGGGTTCGTAAGACAGCACGCTACCGCTACGCTGCGACTCGCTTCCCGGAATTTGCTTTAAAAGTAAACTGACTGCTGTTGTGGTACGGCTTGTTTTGGAAACTTAAAATTTTTTTGAAGTATTTTGTAAATGGAGAGAAAATACCATAATTAATAAATATAAATTAAAAACCTTAAATCTTTTTTCTTCCACATAAATTATTTTCAGGAGATAATGTGCTGTTTTATTTAAGTATTCATCCGTTTTATTTAAGTATTCATCCGGCGACGTCACCTGGTGACTGGTCACATATAAACTTCACAGTGATCACACAGTGAAGTTGCATCACTCACAAGTTACCAGACCCTTATTATCGCATGGGCAAATCGGGACTTTGTCCCTTTTCGGGACTTTTGTTGGGCCCCCAGTTTCAAATGTTGTTCTGAAATATTCTTTTATATGTCAAAATATTATGAAAAAGAAAACAAATTTTATAGATGGGGACCCCCAAATTCATCAATGCCCGGGGCCCGTGTTGGTCATAATCGGGCTGTGCAAGAAGTTACAATGTGACAGTCCTGTGACAATTGTGACCCTCTGTGACGTCACAGCGACTCTTTTGTGATCATCTGTGCTATTAGGGAAAACGGGTTCACTCTTATCCGTCTCTTGGCACTTGGCGCATGCGCGCGAAGTCTCAAATAAAAATTTCCTTTCAACCGTAAATACTTTACCCCGAAATATGGGTTATGTTTCCGAAATCGTGAGTTCGAGTAGAGCATCGGTAGGTTACACTATACTCTCGGAAACCTTTCCGCTATAAGTATGTAACGTTTCTGAATTTTTTTACTGTGTACTAATAGGGAAATAAACATAATATAAACTTAAGAGCAACACATGTTTTAAAACTTTCGCAATACTCATGAGCAATGCTGCCGCTGGCCAAAATCGAGATAAACGACTGATTTTGAAATCAATTTCGTAGTATAATTGTATTTTATTTTGAAGAATTTCCATATTTGGAAATATAGAATGGGTTTACTTACTTAACACAAATTTTGTGTTAAGTAATCTGAAATCAAAGAAACAGATAGTTAAACGTTACTTCGAAATGCTATATCACAGTTGCTAACATAACATGTATGGAATACAAACACTTCAGTCATTTTTGTAAATATTTCTTATAATAACAAATAATTGAAAAAAATTTTCTATTTTTTAACGCTAAAAATTCTCTTTACAAATGTGGTCAGTTATTTTCCTACATATATTGGTATGCTATATCGATATAGCATTTCGAAGAATTAAAAATAAGTTTAAATTAATTTATACATATGTAAATTTGAATTATTTTCATTGTTCATACTTTATAATTAAAAAAATTATTTTACTTCTGAATTTTTTTTAATCCTTTGTAATTTTATTTTAAAATTACAAAAGTGTAAGATGTAAGATTTTTGGGCCCAAAAATCTGTAGGCCCTGGGCAGTTGCCCCGTTTGCCCTGGCGGTAATATGGCACTGGTAATAAAAAACCCATCCCCGTTAAAACACATTTTTTACGAACTTTCAACAAATTTGAGGACGCTAGACAATTAATGTCTATTCTCTTTCACAGATGGCGCCATCACCACACTTTGCAAGTCAAAATCCAGCTTAAGCCAACCTTGCATTGCCAAGCCAAATCTCAAGCTTGATTTAAGCTTATATGCTGTCTGGGAGTAACCCAGTAAATGAAATAGGCACTGACATTGTATTGTTCACTTACTGGAATTATATTGCATGTTAAGTAAATGATCGTCTAATACGCATCAACAAAAGGTCATTTTTTCAAGAGAAGGCCAAGTGACCAAGGAAAATAATTAATCGTGGTATAGCCTCCTAATGCACGGGTGGAAGTTGTTGCCAATTTGATGACTGAAAAATTCTTCATACGTTTTTCGAGATAGATGTTGCACACAGCGATGCTCTCCTAGATCATGAGTGATCGAAACATACTTTCATTTCAAAAAGTTAGTCAAATGAACAGTAGCTTTCAGATGCATCACTCCTTTTTAAGGGACCGCATATGTAATAAAAATATAAAATTTAATTTGTATACGTCTCTCCTCTCCTATCAATTATACTTGAAAAAAATGCTGCTATGTGTCTAAGGAGCTATAAAAAATGAATAAAATTGAAAACTAAACTAAAATGAAAAGAAATCTCACGAGACTGAGTGGCATAGTATCTGAGATATTTAACATTAAATATGACAAGTTGCATCACTTAAACTGCTGAACTGACGGTCATTTTGTATGGAAAAAATACTTTAGGGGACAGACGTTGAGAAATAAAAGTTAGGATGTGTAATAAAAGTTGTTTTGTATGATGTTCAAAATTTATTAGGACACCATACAAATATATACATATATATATATATACATCTTGAAAATGATTTAATTTACACAATACACATATAGATTTAGACGCCAGCCATTCACAAGGCGGCCAACACCAGTCAGGTCCTTTTATATAATAATAATTCAATCTTTAGAATCCCCGCACAACCTTAATTCAAAAATCAGCACATGTTATTTCAACAGCTCGCTCATCTATTAAAACAAATATATATCTAGTTTGTCTACCCTGTATGGGAAAATAACTCATAATTACTGCCATTGAAGAAGTTATTCTTGTGTAAATAGAGTTCTTAGTTTTAATTTTGCTATGAATTAGAATTTTGAATAGCATAACTAAGGAAAATTTTTTGAAAACACATTTCATTTTGGGTAACGCATTTTTTTAGAGAGAGTCTAGTAATTGTGAAACAATTAAGGAAATTTGGCTTATATTCAAGAACATGAGGGAATTTTTAAACAGTTATGTAAAGGACATTTTATATAAAAGCTTAGCGAAGCAGCATTTTCTGGTCAATGTCATTTGAAATGAGCCTTGTCATTTCAATTGCGTGGATGAAAGGAGTACAAAATGCACTGCGACTTCTAATTTACGTACTAGGTGAGTTGACATATTTCTGTGATAGCAGGCGAACATATATTCTTCGAATAATAGTGTACTGATACCTCTGGTTTTCGGTAATTAGTCACTATTTCTAATCAGCCCCATTAAATGAACGAGGGTTATATTTATTTACCTTCAACTAAATATCCACTCAAAAGCAATATAAAATAATTAAGAAAAAGTGGTTGACTTCCGGTTTATCTCAGATTATTTTAAGCTACTTCTTGCTTCTTTTATTGATATTTTCATAGACGCTCATTATATAAATATATACATTAAAAATAATCCATATAAATATATTAGTCATTGAGAATCTCTAGAGAAGTAACGAAGCTCCATGTATAAAGTTCAAGTTTACAAGAGGATAGAAGGAAAAGGATAGGTATACATGAACTACTTAATAAAAGTCATCATTTGAATTGTTACTTGAACTAGTCTTAAAGATATAAAATTTCTGGATGATTTTACAAATGTTACTTAATCTTAAAGGTAGAAATTAAAAAAAAATCATCAATTGATTATTTATAGAGTTAATATTAGTAAATATAATTGGAAGTTCTCAATACTAAAGTGCATAAACTTCTTCTTCTTCTTCTTCTTTTTTTTTTTTTTTTTTTTTTTTTTGATTTACCAAAATACTTAGACAGGTGTCGTAACACTTAAAAAGAACCCTCACTCAATCTCTTATTATACGAAGCTTTCTATGATAGAAGTATTTTAACTATGTAAAATGTGCGTTTTGACTTAAACCATTTTTCAATGGCACCCTAAGGGAAAAAATCACGTCAGATGATCCTGTTACAGGGGTCGTGCAGAAATTATTCAGATAATTTTTTTACAATCTAGCATTAAACTTTCACATTGAAATTCATATATAAACTCTGATTATCTTTGTTTAAACATATTTCAGGGATGTTTTATGATGAAAGGTTGAAATTTTGTACATTACCATATTAGTGAACGCGACAATTTTGCTAACTGGTAATATTTTTGTATGGAGGTTATATACAAATTTAAAAGGTAATTTTTAAAAAAATAACGAGAGGAAATTTTCCTTGACCTAGTCTTTATTCCTGCTTTATTTTGAGCATATTTTCTTCAATTTACATTGCCCACATATCTCTAAAGAATCAAAGCGTGTTAACGCCTCTTTAGGACACCCTGTATAAAAAAAATATTTGTTTTGATATAGAAATTTGTAATAATATGTATATCTTTAGTACGACAGGTTTGAAAATACTCCGACTACACAACCATCACAAAATATTTGCTAATCCACTTAATGCATCCATTAGAAAATTAATTTCCGGTACTCAAGAATTTTTTTTTCTTCCTCATAGTATGGAAATCACTGTCAATTTCTTTTACTTAATATGCAATAGTTTGCACTTATGTAAGCAAGTCATCATATGTAACTTCTTTATCTAACGGCGGTAATGAATTGTAAATATTATTAACATGCATTATACTAATTCCTCGAAGCAAAGATTCTTTACGAAATTGGCTCCGGAGCTAATAAAAGCTAACAACGGAGATGAAGAACCATTTGATGCATGAATGATGAATGAAACACAGCAGAGTGAAGATTCCTCATACTCGAGCATTATGCCGAACGACTAGGATTCTAACAAGTTAATTAGTAAAATGAAAATTTTCATTGTGAGATAATTAATCGTATTAGCATTTCATCTTGAAAGAGAAGTTGAATTTCTGGTACTCTCTGATTAATTTGGTGATTCTGTTTCATTATGGATATCGGAGAGCTTGACATTTACGTAAATGATCCAAAGTGGAATTATGGTGATAGTCTGCTTTTGCGACAGCAGTCTCATTATTTTAAAAAGAAAGTATCGAGTTTATTTTGATACAGGGGAATGGATAATAATATCGAAGTGAAAATGAAACTTTGCATCTTCTTCTAAGTAGATTTAGGAATAAGTATTACAATGGAGTCTTGACTTGCGCGAGCAATTCATTCGAGCAAATAAGATAAGCCTAAGTAAAAATTTCGTGTTGTCGGATAGGCTGTGTGGACGAATCTTTGAAACACATACACAATACAATTGTCTTTAGACTCTTATAAACACCCACCAGATACTTTTAAAACATTCACTAACAATATATTATCATTTCCCACCTAAAATAGTGAATAAATGAATGTTGGTGCATCTTACAGTTGGCGAAAAATCTCGTGTTGCGGCCGAGGAGTTCGTTTTAGCTCTAAGATACATAATCGTGAAAAACTTGCATAATATTCAAAACACATGCATAAAACAATTGCTCCAGACTCTTATAAACACCTCTCAGACAGTTCAAAACATTCCCTAACAATATATTATCGTTTCCCACCTAAAATAGTGAATAAATGAAAGTTGATGCATCTTACAACTGTCGCTTTGCGGGGGAGGAGTTCGTTTTAGCTGTAAGATACATACTCGTAAAAAACTCGCGTATTGTTCGATGCACATACTTAATACAATTGTTTTAGACTCTTATAAACACCTCTCAGACAGTTTTAAAACATTCACTAACTACATACTACCATTTCTCTCATAAAATAATGAATAAATCAATGTGGGTGCAGCTAAAGTTGGCAAAAAATCTCGTGTTGCGGTCGAAGAGTACGTTTCAGCTCTTAGATACATAATCGTGAAAAATCGCGTAATATCCAAATCGCGTAAGTCAGATCGAGTTGTAGAGTGCCACTGTACACTTAAGTCAAGAAAGTATTACTAACATGAAATCATAATTCTTTTTTTTTACTGTCGAATTGTAGTAATAATGTCAATCTGTATCGTCCTGTGTCCTTTCTAACGGAGGAAAGCGAATATGACAATGGATTACAGATGACCCATATCTTAAAATGATATATTTGTTTAGAAAACATTGGAATTAGTCGGACACTTTACCAACAATCAATATTTTATAATTCAATACAAACATACAGTTTTTGTAAATGTTTCTGTAAAGTGTAACTTTAGTTTTTCGTCCACAGTAGTACGGCTCGAGACTGATGAGGTCTCCATCGTTTTTCATGTTTGTAAAGATACGTTGAACATATAAGTATGCATTATGTTTGACGTATAGGACATGCATGTATTATGTTAAGCTTGTTGGAAGTAGATGAATTATACTAAATGAATATGAGATGCATGCTTTATATATGAAAATCAACTCAGTGTGTGAATAAAGCTTGGATTGTACATCATTTATTAAAGTTTTTTCTAGAACATGTATATGAGCCATCAATAAATATTATAAGCCTTCAGTAACGTTTATTATTTCTTTGTACGATATACACTATGGATACTAATCTTACGTTACTAACACATCATAGATCTGAGCGGTGTCAGAGGCATGTTTTATACATCTGGATCTTGTAGAAGAGAACGCAGCGTTGAACAACTTTTCTGATAGCGTCACAATATAGTTTTACGTTTGAGTTCCGTTTTTTTAAACTAAAAAATATTTTACATGTTACTTATTAATTGATTTATCTTTACGTAAGTATTTTAAAATACTTGGTGTGAACTGATGTTTAGTACAAAGTAATACACCGGACACATTAATATGATTTATAGAATTCATCATGCCAAGTGCGCAGTCGATATATATATATATATATATATATATATATATAAAATAAAAAAGTAGATAGCACATGGTGCCAATCAACGAGCTTATACCTGATAAGTGTTTAAATATAGCCTTTTAAGGCAATGAAAGAATGGATTATATTGGGATTTCACTTTACGTAAGTAAGCTATTATATATTATATACATATATATAGATAGATAGATAGATAGATATAGATATATATACACAAAGGATATCCAAAAAAAGTAGTAACATGATTTATTTCTTTATATATTAGAAATAAGTAAACAATGTACATTGAAAAAATGTTCAAAATAAGATTTAAAAAATCTATGTTTAGAAAAAATTCAAATTAGTTAAAATCAAGTTAGTTCAAATTAATTAAAGTTAATATTTAAAAAGTGACACTTTTTATATTTTATACGACCCCCTTGCAAGAACTTTTCCATTTAGCAAAATGTGGCCCATAAATTTATGAAATGATGTACTTAATTTGACACTTGTACCTCTGACATTTTTTAGGCTATATTGTAAGAATAACCTCTAATTTTACCACGCATATTGCTGTAAAGTAATACAGTGCTTGTGTTGTAAATCCACTGAAAAATCACGTAATGACATCGATAAGGTAATCACGAAGAACCTGTAGCAATGATTGTATGGCGACTGGCACAGTGTATATCACAACGTGTTGGCGTTATGTTTACCCACACGTTGTGCTGTAAAACTGTATAGCACTGTGGGTTGTAAATCCACTGGACAAGATGCGAATAAACATAACGGCAACATCACTAAGTAGTTGGCGCTACGTTTATCCACAAGTTGTGCTGTAATCATTTTTTTCAGTGTATGCATATAAATATGTGCTAACTTAAATGACTTTTCCAAGGCTCTTAAAGGGAAAAAATCACTGTGTAGGATCCATTTTTACACTTTATATTGCCCATCTATTTCTAATCTTGCCCATTATAATTGCCCATCTATTTCTAATAGATAAAGAATAAAAACCTATCACCACCTTTTTAGGACACGAATTATATATATATATAGATATATATATATATATATATATATATATATATATATATATATATATATATATATATATATATATATATATATATATATATATAAACATACGTTTAAATATACACATGCCGTGTTTGGAATACAGCCAGTTAAAATGTCTAAACAAAATTTTTTGGTGAAAAACGTAGAAGAATGATATCACAAAAGTTTAAATAAAAGACCTAATTTTATAGAGAGTTCCTAAAGGTAATTTATTACTCTTTATTTATTGCCTGAACTGCTGTGCATTCTTTTTGTTGGAAGATCAGCATAGCTAAAATGTCTCTACAGAAATCATTACTTAAGAAAATAAAAAGAATACAATTTGATAAATTTTGAATAAACATATTCAATTTATTTCATTTTTTTTAGCTACTAAAGTGTAAAAATACATTTTGGTGTTTAATGCAAGCCTGCATAATGGGCATCTGGGAATGAGTACCTTGGGAGGAGGACTTTTTAAGGGGCTTATAACACATTGCTTATATTCATATTACTTCTGAAGATAGGAGCTCAAAATCTAAATCGTTAGTTCGAAATCCACTCGGTAGGCCAGAACCTGCACCTTCACTCTTAACCCATCCATAATACTCAGGGGCTTATATCTACTTGGCCATGGTGGGAACGAACCCAGATAGCACATAAGCTTAAATCAAGCTTGACATTTCTTTGAATTTGACGTATTAATACAGGCTTGACAGTTCAACTCATTTTACGCTGGCAGCACGCTTGCAGGAGTCAAGTTGAATTGTCAAGCTGGAATACAGCTTGATTTTTCCTTTCGAAAGCGAGCGTTGATGGCGCCATCTGTGAAAGAGAATGGACATTAATTGTCTTAGCGTTTCTCAAATTTTCTCAATAAAGAAAAGTTCGTAAAAGTTGTGTTTTATTTTATTACGCACAAAACCTGGACATTAGAACACGCAAGGGGGAGGAATGAATGGGATAAGCCCTCTGAAGTGTAACACGAGGGGAGTTTTAGTTTTATTTACATCTAATCGACATTAGTAATTCCATTAACTAATTAATTAGCCCTAAAATAAATTTTAATATAATTAACACAATTTAGTTAGTTAATATACTTCACTTTATGGGTGGTAGAATGAGGCGCAATCCGGCCTACACAAAATAATTAATCAGTCACCGACGTTTGATGGAACAGATTAAAATAACTTAAAATTTCATCATAGAAGGGAAAATGCGGGGAAGAATAAAGTATCTGGGGCGCGTTTGCCAGCGGGCGCCCCATGTATTTAGAAAATTTTTTTTAAGGAAAATTTTTTAAGCCTGAAATTAAGCTTGCTATTTCAAGCTTGATTCAAGCTTGCTATGTCAAGCTTAATGCAAGCTGGGCAAGTGTAAACTAGAACACTTGATTCAGGCTTGCATTAAGCTTATACGCTTGAAATTTTCAAGCTTAATTCAAGTTTATTGACTTGATAAATGAAGCTTGCTGCAAGTTTGATGCAAGTTTGCTGTGCTGTCTGGGAAAGTATAATAAAAAAACGGATATGGGGTATCATAAATACTTAGCTAATAAATAAGCGAAAATTTCTGCAAAAATATGTACTTTATAAGTTAAAAACATTAAATCTAAAATGCGTTCATCATTCTTATAAGGTTATACAGATGCATTTTTTCAAAATAACATATTACAATTTTAAACTTATATAACAGGTTTAAATTCAAAGTTATTTCTATTCAATCCCGTTAAAACGTTGCGTTTTCCAATTAATTTTTAAAGAAACACACACCAAGAGTTTGATACAGTGGCATTAAACTAAATTCCTAAATTTACACATCTCTGCGGGGAAAAAAAAATCTATAACTGATACTATTGTGAGGTAATCGTATGTAAGAGGGCCTCTTGAATTCAAACATGATCACCATTTTGTTTCATTACCTACCGTTTTCTAGACTTATCTTATGAGCGAAATATTTTTTTATAACTCACGCTACGCAACAGATGGCAGTAACAGACTATTTTTAACTGAATTGGATATAGTTTATTTTAAAATAGATGTTAATACTACTGAAATATGCGTATTTGTGATATGCATTTTGTAATACTAGCTCACCTTCTTACTTATCTCCAAAACTTATAAATTCCAACAAATTCTACAACACATTTATCGATGTTATGCTGTAAATATAATAAAATTCTTGTTTAGTGTTTAAAATATATTTTTTAGATTTTTCCCTGCATACTTTAAAACACACATTCAGTCATGACAATGCTAAATGTTGGTTTTTCCTAATAATTTAATTTTTTAGAGTTTCATCCTAAAAATATGTCCAACACCTTACAATAAATACATATATTTTACATATACTTACTTTTATACATATTTCTCGAGTATAAAAGCGGCACTTTTATGATCGTTTTCTGTAAAATAATACAATCTTTAAGGGGTTAATAGTCAAAATAATCCTTTCCTTGGCCCTCCAAGTCAAATCCGTGGCCATAAAATTACCAATCAGTGAAAAGAAAAGGGAGGGGGGTACGTCTCTATAAAGCGATGGGAAATGGAGCAAAATGGAAGTCATATTGAAATTCAGGACGCCTTTTTAAGTCACCAGAATCATCCACAATGATATCAATTGTAGAAAAAATGTTTTTTTGCAGAGAAGTGTGACTTAGACAGTATAATATTTAGGAACAAAAATATAATTACAAAATATTTTTTATAGAAAACATTTGCTGTATAAATCTCAATTTTGATGTAAAATAATCTTATCACAGTAGTTTCAATTTATATTGCGTAAATTACTTAAACAAAATAATTCAACCTCGTCACCATGTTAAAGTTTTTTACAGTAATTTATTTCTGCGAAACACCAAAGAAACTGATGACGCTGGATTAAACTAAACTGCGTCATTTTCTAGTGAATACTGCAATTTTAGCACAAAACACTAAAGAAAATATAATTTATCTAACAACAGAAAGAATAAGAGTGTCTTGCTGCCATAATTATTTTTTCGTCTCATCTTCTCTGCTCTTCTTTAATGGTGGAAGATTAAGTCCTCCAAACAACGCTATTAGGTAAAGCGGAAAGTACGTGACCCTGCATTCTCATATCATAAACCGAGATTCTGTGAGTTACTATGCTGTAAAATTAAATAGCAAAAAAAAAATATATATATATATATATATATATATATATATATATATGTGTGTGTGTGTGTAAATCTAACAAGTTTCTATTATATTTAGTAAAAAGTATGTTTTAAATAGTTCATTTTTTATATTTTAATTAATATAAAGCAGAAAACAAAATTCTGCAGTAATAAATGATGAATTGCTAGAATTCAAATTCAAACTTTGTAATATTTTATTTTAACCGCAGTTAAACTGCGTTTCATGTAAACAAACAGAAAATAAAGACCTTATAAATTTAATGAATGAGTGCTATGTCAAAAAAAATTTTAAGAAAATCTGCCCTTTCACGTTACTCTGAAAGAAAATTTGTACAAGTATCATCTATTCCAGAAAGTAAAGATAACATATTATATGGAATATTTTTTACAGTCATTTTTTCAGATCTTTCTACAGGAGTTCACATCTAATTTGTGTATATTTGTGGAATTAAAATATGTGTAACGATAAAATTTATTTTAATAAGTAAATATTTACACTTGTAAAAAATGATTTGATCATTATTAAAAATGATTTTCCTCGATGTAGGAATTATCCTTGAATGGAGACAAAACTTGAAATTGAAGGATATTTTTTTTACTGGAAGAAATATATTTTCTGATACTTTGGAATGATACTAATTTATTAGTAAACTTAACATTTATCGATTTTTCAAATCAATATTTCTTTAAAAGTGATAGAAGTAATACATTATTCGCTTTTAAATACTGAGATCCACTTAAACATTTTGCAGTATTTCACTGACTTTTTAAGTATAATTTCACAGTTATGATGTAGATAATTTTAAGTTCAAATTTAGCCATATTTATTATCTAAATTTAATAATATAAATTATTTAGACATAAAACTCAGGGAACTCAAATTTTCACTGCAGGCCATCTGCACAGATTTTTGATGAAAACATTTAGGTACTGTGATCCATTCTTAATGTATTCATCCAATTGTTACAAAGACGCAATGGTAAGAATTCTTATTTGTCTAACCATCTCTTTTGTTTCGTTTGTGTGAAGTTGTTTCAAAGTGTGGTATTCCAAGAACAGTGCAAGGAAATAACACTGGCTACATAAGATAATATGCATGATTTTGTCGTCAAAATTATAGGGAAAAACAAGTTTAGCACAAGTTGCAAATGTCGGGGTAAAACTCAATATTTCTCCTCTACTCGAATGTTTAAATTCGTCGTGGTGACAGAATAATTGCAATTTTTCTCTTTTAAGTATTAGAAAAATTATTAGATAGAAATATTAGCACTAAATGCAGTATCACAAATGTTCTTGAAATATATGAATCAAAGAATTTTCATTCTACTGCATTGGTATTTAAAGTAATGCATCAAGCATTTCTTGTATTGCAGTTTGCGGAAAAACCTTTATGATTTCGGGCCTGTGAACTCAGCTGTCTGTAATTAAAGCTATTTAATGGTTCATGATGAATTTCCCTGTGACACTTTGTTAGTATGCAGAAAGTAAATTATTTTCAGTCAACTTTTAATTTTCAAATTTCCACTGGAGAAATCATTTTACTAAATTCTAATTTCCACTTTTTATTTTAACTAGAATACAGAAAATGGTTTCGGATTTTTAATGAATTCCACAAAAAACACTTTCTGGAATTAAACTGACAAAGGAATTAGTTCATTGCAGAGCATGGTAGTGGGTAAAATCTATTGATTGATTGTACACCCAAGCGACAGTTTCTTCTATTTACATTATTCAGCATATTGTTCACTTAAGTACACACGTAAAGTATCTCTACAAAAAGATGCTTTACATGTGTACTTAATCTTAGTCAAAAATTATGCATAAATTTTGGCAGTTACACAATATTTTAAGTAATGTCTTCCAAAAGGAAGGTATTTATTTTTTTTTTGTACTGATTTTCCTTTCGGTTTGTATGGGTTGTTGCAAACTGCAGTATAAACATTTTCGTGAGGACTTTGATCTCCAATCTACAAATGTACAAATGTTGGCTTAGTTGATGCAATAAAATTTTTTTCTTTACTAACGAGATTTCAGCATATGGAACGTGAAAGCCCTAACTTTAGAAAGTGATTGCAAGCGAAACCTAGAAACTTATGGTTTTTCATTAAAATATGGACTAAAACTTAACAAAGAGAGAATTAAAGACTATGATTACAGTCATAAGAAAATAGTTTTATTACATTAAATTGCTTCATTATCAGGAAAATAAGCAAACCTTAAATTTATGTTACAGTTTATAAAACAAAAAAGCAACAACTAAAATAAAAGCAATTTACATTTTTCTTAAGTATTTAAATTTCAGAGTGCTGGTATTCATTTTTGTGGAAGAAAAATAAAGAAACAATGGTGTTAATGCGTGACAAGACCTAATTGCTTATCGCTGTAACAAACATAATATTTTATCCCAACAACATAAATGCAAGCCTACTGTGTTACAAAAGTGGATCTAAGTATTTCTTTTCGCATCCTCTTTAATGAAGGCAGATTAAGTCCTCCAAACAAATGCTATTAGATAGAGTGATGGAAATACGTGACCCTGCATTCTTATATCATAACAGAGATCAAAAATAGCCATTCTGCTGTAAAACAAAAGAAATATAGCGAGATAAAATACATTTGAATTTGTATCAGGTTTCTAAAAATGAGCTTTATCTATCTCCTTTTTCCTTCAAAACTGTAAAATCAATAAACGTGATGACGCATCATTTTCTTAAGAAACACCACTTTTGTAGTTTTTCTATGTGTTGTGCATCAGATAGGGCAGTTTAGAAGACACATATATATGATTTTTTTTTTATGTGATATACCTGATATTGTTTCATTCCTGTAAATAATTTGATATTTATGTAGAATTTTCACTTTTGTGTAATTTTTATCCTATTTCGGTCTGTTTCGGTTTTGTAAAGTTTTAAATATGATATGACATGAGAGTCATTTTCAAAAAATGCTACAAACTCTTGTCTTCTGCATCCAATAAAATTGATAGTTCTTGTTCTTCCACTGACACAACTTAGTATGAAGGAGCACAATAAACTGTTATTTAAAAAATAATATTCCCTCTTTGTTTGAATCGAGGTAAAATGTACTGCTTGGTAAGATAGTATTAATTGATTTATTGGTAAACTCATTGTACAGCTGCATTAATTTAAGTCTTAAGTGGTCAGGTACCTTTGAGCGTTGAAAATCTCCACGAAAATTGACCATAACTTCATCTGCAATAGCTCTACAAGTAACAATTCTGTAAACTTGTAATTTTTACCAGTTATTTAGAAAGCTTTTATGAACCTTTTACAACTCTTGGAATAGTTCTATCTATTAAATTAAATTTTTTATAACTAAAAGTATTCGAGCTCATTTTTTGCTTCTTTATAGTCTTGCTCGCAGCATTTCATAAAATATATATATCACAGTAACTTAAAAATTTCAATACATAAAGAAAAATATCCTTAAATTAAAATGACGAAAAGAATTTTGTAGTGATGCATTTATTTGCATAATTATGCAAATGATTGTTATAAAAATTGCAATTATTCTTTTTTTGAAAGGAAAGAAGAGTCCCAGGAAAATTATTTTTCGTCATTTTAATAATAAGCAATTTTTCTATATCTATAACAATTTTTAAGCTATTGTGATGCATATATTTTATGAAATGCTACGCGCAAGACTATATAGAGGCAAAAACTGAGCTCTAATATTTTTAATTATAAAAAATTTAATTTAGTATGTGAAGTATTCCAAGAGCTGTAAAAGGCTAATGAAAGCATTCTAAATAACTGGTGAAAATTGCAAGTTTTACTAATCATTACTTTTGGAGCTATCTATATAAATAAAATTAGACTTTTGTCTGTACATTTCTTGGAATTCAAAAATTTTGCGATTTCTATCCGTTTCAAGCACCCGGGAATCCGATGCCACCCTCAAAAAAAAGTTTGTCTGTCTGTCATTCTGTCATTCTGTCATTCTGTCCGTGACGCTTTTTTTGTTTAAGCATCACGTAAAAACGACTGAAGCGAATGATATGAAATTTGGTGTCATGATAGGTGGTCACTCAACTTAAAACATAGGCGTCGAATTTTTAAAAAATCTTGATTAGATTTTCAGATTTTGCGAAAATCGTTTCAAACTGCGTAAATTTGTGTTCAAGCATCACGCAAAAACGACTGAAGCGAATGATATGAAATTGGGTGTCATGATAGGTGGTCACTCAACTTAAAACATAGGCGTCCAATTTTTAAAAAATCTTGATTAGATTTTCAGATTTTGCGAAAATCGTTTCAAACTGCGTAAATTTGTGTTCAAGCATCACGCAAAAACGACTGAAGCGAATGATATGAAATTGGGTGTCATGATAGGTGGTCACTCAACTTAAAACATAGGCGTCCAATTTTTAAAAAATTCTGATTGGATTTTGAGATTTTGCGAAAATCGTTTCAAACTGCGTAAATTTGTGTTCAAGCATCACGCAAAAACGACTGAAGCGAATGATATGAAATTGGGTGTCATGATAGGTGGTCACTCAACTTAAAACATAGGCGTCCAATTTTTAAAAAATTCTGATTGGATTTTGAGATTTTGCGAAAATCCTTTCAAACTGCGTAAATTTGTGTTCAAGCATCACGTAAAAACGACTGAAGCGAATGATATGAAATTGAGTGACATGATAGGTGGTCACTCAACTTAAAATATAGGCGTCGAATTAAAAAAAAATCTTGAATAGATTTTGAAATTTTGCGAAAATCATTTCAAACTGCGTAAATTTGTGTTCGCACATCACGTAATAACTGCAAAGGTGAAAAAATGATATTTGGTGAAATGATAGGTGGTCACTCACCTTAAACTATAAGCATGTAATTAAAAAAAAACCATCAGATTTCGAGATTTTGTGAAAATCGTTTAAAACTGAGTGAATCTTTGTTCCCGTATTACGTAATAACGACTAAAGCGAATGATATGAAATTTGGTCACACGATAGATGGTTGCTCAACATAAACTATAGGAGTCCAATTTTTTAAACATTTTTATTAGATTTTGAGATTTTGTGAAAATTCTCTCAAAATACGCTTATATTTCTTCAAACATCACTTAATAACGTCTAATACGAATGATACGAAATTGAGTGATATGATAGGTAGTTGGTAATCTTAATTTATAGGCGTTGAATTTTAAAAATATTTTGCTTACATTTTGAGATTTTTCGAAAATCGTTTTAAAATGCTGAAAATTTGTTCCGGCATCACGAAATAATGACTGCAGGGAATGAAACGAATTTGGGTGACATGATACGTTGTCACTCAACTTAAATTCTAGGCTTCAAATTTTTCAAAAATGTTGATTAAATTTTGAGATTTTGCGAAAATTATTTCAATATGCGTAAATATTTGTTCGCGCATCACATAATTACGACTAAAGCGAATGAAATGATATTACTTAGTTACTCTCTAACCTGTAATATTTTAACAATACATGAAAATTATAACTTCGCTTTCTTTACTTTGGCAACATACTACATCCATTCTGTGTACTCCTACAATGCTGACGAAAGTTCTTGCTTTTTGGAAATTTTCATTCACTAACCCGCCGAGGACGGGTACTTCAGCTAGTTACAAATAAAGACATAGTATTTTTACTTCGATATTTTCATTGTTCAAAGGTACCTGACCCCTTTAGTTATTTATGATATTTAAACCATGGAAAATAATGTAAGTAGAAACTGGATTGTTTGTTTTGGCTTTCTTTTAATTTAACGTCTAGGAAGAGATTGGACAATTGTCACCTTTTTATCGCTAAAAACTCAATTTTGCAGTTCACAATGTGAAAATTTTCCAATTTTTGTTAAATTTAGTTATACAAATAGCTTTTTTAGCCAATGATAATTATATTTTCAAGAAATACAAATTTTCTTAATTTAAATGAAATTGAGACTTTATTTGAGAATGACCAATTAACATAACTATGAATGTTTAAATTGACAGTTTAATATGTGTATTTTTTATTTGATTTTAAACTGGAGTATTTCAAGTTTAAATCACGATTAAAATTTTAAACATCTTTTTTTCATTTTTTCTTCTATTTTTGTACTTCAGATAAAGAATTGTTTGGAAGGCTTTTATGCAATCTTGTTTTAGAATAGATATTTTCCCATCAAATTCGGAGATTTATAGATATAATGTAATTAAAATTCATTTTCCATAATCCAGAAATTCGATCTTTTATAGTTGTATTGTCTATAAGTTCTCGTAGGCATGCAGTTGACAGTTTACAGTACAGACACAACCTGTGGTATATAACCTTTGTTTAACTTTCGATATGGTCACAAGACCATTTCAACGAGAGAAAAGAGAAGCAGCTTTAAAATATAGTTATATATTTGGGTATATAAAACATTACAACACACTGTAAGAGAAAGCCTTTTTAAATTTATGTGTTCGTAAAATTATTAGCTCTGGATGTTAAAAAGTAATACAATCATAAAACCTGTGTAAAGAAAAAGCTTGTGTCATAAAAAAGTGCTGTTATACTTAGACTTTTTTGATTTGACAAACGAGTTCTTGCACACTCTCCAGACCTTATACCATCTGGATTTTCCTTTCTTTTTTAAATTTTTTCTATGGGGCACATTAAAAGATGAGGACCACAGTCAAAAGCCATTTAACGTGTACATATTTTGGCTCGAAATTTGCAGGAAGTTCATTGTGCAGAAATCCCGGATGTGTATCAGAAACGTATCAGTTCGGAATCTCATCTGATTCCTCCAGTATATGTTCAACTGTTCTGCGCAGTTATCATGCAAATAACACATCGCACTTCAGTATTTAAGCTGAAATGGGACAAGAGCATTTGAAATGAAAAGCTGCAGTCAGCCAATTCGTATGTTGCTACGTTCATAAGCGGAAAGCTCATCTGTGCTATATTCGTCAGCTAAGGTAAGCCTGTGTGCTTTTTGCTGCACTTTTCCTGTAGAATGAATGTATGCCTGTGCTACGAGACTATTAATTATTACATATTAAGTCTCTTAATTTCCATATCCCTACAGTATCGATACTAAAATCCGCTTTTATAAGTATTGACACTAACCTACATTCGGAACATTGAGTTTGATCGGAAAGTTCATTTATTTTTCATACTTGATTGTAACTTTATTTTTCTAATAAATTTAACGTTGTAGGTTCTAAAGTAAATTTTCTGTCACTTATCAAATTGTGCCCATATAGCGCTGTAAGGTACAACATGAATGAACGTGTGAACCGTAAAGAGGTTGTGGCTACGCAAAAATGGCCGCCAAGGTCAGTTGTCTGGGACATTACATGGTGACCATCATGAATATATCCTCATTTCACTGCAACAGCACTCTGGAAACGTCAAGCGTTTGGCTCCAAAGGGGCGTCACAGAATGCGGACATTTAAATCACATTTGCGATTGCAAATGTGATTCGTGATGCTCTCAAATTTGTGATTTGAAAAACATGTCGAAATATAACGTCACTGGAACGTCACTGCCAATGTGACTGTTGTAGGGGTATTTGTATTTTTCTGGAAAACTCTGCGTTAATTATAGCAGAAAAAATATCAACAACTCTTGATATTTGATGCACCAAAAACATTATCCCGCTACAAGTTTTTCAGTAAATTTTTGTGTTGCATGTTAAGTCAGTACTTTAAAAGTGTTCTACTTTTAGTACTATTACAAACATATTTTTAAGGTCTTATTAAATAACCCTTGAAAAACAAAATAATACAAACATTTATTGACACCTATTTTATTCAAAAATCCAATCTGAAATCAATAAGAAAAGGAAATTTTAAAACTATCTTTAAAAGCATCAAGATAAAAATCTGTGTTGTAAAAGTCGAAATAAAAATAAAATATTTTGATTGCTTTTAAAGGCCGTTCAGAAAGAACACCGAGAACAATTTACATTTTCGGAACGCTCGAGGGTTGCCAAAGGTTAAAATGTTTCTTGCCGAAAAAAAAGTTCTTTTAAAAGAACTTTAATTTTTTAGGATTTGTTTGTTTCACTGTCGTTGGATAAATGTCACGAACAAAGAACAGAAATTGATTTTTCTGGCATCAAATGACTTGGAAAGAAGAATTTTAGTCAGTCGAAACTTCTAGAAATCTTTTGTCTTGTTAAGAAATTGTAATGAGCATACATTCTTACTGTGACATTAATAATAGCTGCAGTAGAAAATGATTTCTACATTTTACGGTCACTTATTATAAGGTGGGACTCCTTGTATGCTAATGCAGCATACAATAAATTTATCTTTATTTCATTGCAGGCGCGTAATAGGATGTAACTTTGCAACAATCTGCTTTGATAAAGCAAAAAATAGAATTCTTCTTTCGCATTTTTCTTCTTTGAAAATTGAATATTTGTAATAAACGATATGCGTCTTGTGAGTTTTACAATATAAAATCTGAAATTTTATAGCAAAATGAATATTTTATTAATACCGCATAGCTATTCAACCTATATAGTTAGAAATTATTTCCAAAAGTTATGTTTTTTAAATGATGGTATAAATGATGCTTGAAGTGGTTTAGGAAAAAGAAAAGAACAGGAAAAAATATTATTTTTTGTATTAAAACTTTAAAATATGATATTAGAATGTATTTTCTGATTTAAAAAGGCATTTTAAGTTATTCAATCGACAAATTTTATTAAATTCTAATTATAGTTAAAGAAGACGCTAATTAACTAGACTAGTAATAAGGTTTTTAAATTGTAAAATATCAGTAAATTAATTAACAGAAAAAAATAGTGTAATCACTTTGTAGTTAAAATGAAATTAGCCAATTTCTTATCGATATCAAAATTAAAGATAATTTATTGATTAAAGCCGGTTCAAATGACCAGAATTACTAATCTGGATTTTTTTTACCTTTATATTTATTGCAATGCTAAGCTAACACCCAGTTGTTTATTATATATTTTAGCAACTTTCTTGTACTACCTCAACCAGTCACATGACAGGGTAGTTCAAAGTCTCCCAAACTGTGCTCACGAATTAAAAAGGAAGAAAAAAAAAGAAAAAAAACATAACACAACAACGAAGATTTTATTCTCTACATTTTGACTATACTGAGTGCCCTTAAAAGGTGGTAACATGTTTTCATTCTTTATCTGTTAGAGATATGTGAGCAACGCAACTTGAAAAAAGAGAAAAGTCTTCTTGGTAATTAAAAAAAAGTACAAACTTTTCAAACTTGTATACAACCCCTGAACACAAAAAAATACCAATCATTAAAGTATTCCACATATACCAATAAAGCGCGATGCACAAAATTTCAATCTTTGATCATAAAACATCTCAGATATCTTTAAAAAATAATGATCGGGCGCTACACATGAATTTGAATGTAAAAGCTTATTGCTAGTATGGAAAGGAATATGTTCTTTCGTAATTTCTGTACGACGCCTAAAATGCAATTATCCGGCGTGATTTTTTTCTTTTGTAGGGCCATATAAAAGTGATTCGTCAACATATTTTTATCTTCATATCTGACACTTTTTTAGAATATAATTGAAAGATCTGTTACATCACTTCATTAGTGTACGGGGCACATTTTACAAACTGTACATTTTTTTTGTATAGGGCATCGTATACAAATTAACTTTATCTTTTGAAAGTTAACGCTAGGGCATTTTTAATGCTAGATTTCGTAATCTTTTTTTGATTAATTTTTTTCAATTCTCGATGTCTACTTATCTCTAAGAGATAAAGAATTAAAGCGTCCCACTACCTTTTTTTTGACACCCTGTATAATTTTATGTGCGAATAATTCATGGTATCCATGATCGCGACACATAATTTCGCACATTGTAGAATCTACTTAGCAGCCTACCTGGACAACCAGTGGTTCTCATTAGAGCCATGAAAGACGGCACGTTCAAACTAACCGAAACTTGCGACAGTCGCGTTCCATCAGTGATGAAAGTGGTGAAACGGAAAAACAGGGACTTCTCTCGTGCGAAATTTACAAAATGGTGCTGTAGTTGGTGCATTACGTCATATATTAAGACGCATGGCCAATGTTACTAACGGCCTGGTCACTCAATTACCTCTCTAAGATCAGTTAATTCAGTCGAGTTTCCATTCGATGACAGATATTCATAACGAATCATGACGAGCTGGTAATCGAGTGGAAAGTCAATTGACTCTACAAGTGTGAGCACCATAATTCAGTTCCCAGGCCTATTTTAAGATTGGACATGCTAAGACGAGGATTTTTAAGGTTTAGCACAGAAGATATTTATTGGTGACATTGGCATCGCACCATCTCAATGTGATGGCAGCTTGGCTCACACCAATGTAAATAACTGTTGTATACCTGTCTTATTTCCTAACCAAAAAGGTGTAGAACAACATTGTAGCAGGTTCGTTAATATCATTCGAAGACTAGCTACAGCCGTAACAACTTATAAATATTTCTTCCCTGATAAAACTTGTAAATACTATTGTGCACCCGTACTGTCGAATAACAGACTCAGACTTATGCGAGATTCAAGGTCAAAATTCATACACCTTCAAAGTGTTCTGGTTCCAGTGATTATCCACAGTTTATTTTCACGGATAAGTTATAGATAGCAGTAATATAAATACGAATATTATCATAATTAAAGAAAAAATCATCCCAAGGCATTCCATTTCTGGCAGGTCTTCGAATTGACTATAGATCTTAAAACAATTTACCAATGAAATGAATTTTTATGAAGACAGTAGGATGGTGTGATCTGTAATAATAAGAACATACGTTTCTTCTTTTATATATTTTCATTTATAATTTTCCCACTAATCATTTATAGGGTGCAATCACTGTTCTAATACAGTATATACAGTGTATAATACAATATACATTATCTAAAGTGTACCCAAGAAAGTCCCTTGCCACCCTCTTAACATATGAACGGCTGCTGCTATATTCATAAATGTAATGTCTAGATTTAGATATAGTAAAGAAGCCAAACGCTACTGAATGAAACTGCCCGTGGAGCCATTAGTTGGAACACTGCGGAGTTAGCATTACTATCTCGAAAGCAAGATAGGTAAAAAAAAATAGATTTACAAAGTTGAACAGCATCATCGATTTAGTACGAAAAGGCACTTGTGCACAATTATGCGAAGAATAAAACGGTTAAAATGCGCATTTGCTTTTTTCCGTGATTTCTTATACTACGACGTCAAGAATGGAAGGAGAAATGATTATTTTTCGGGCAAAACACGACACCGCAATTTGATAACGTGGTATCGCTGGTGATCCCGAATCAAATATATCTCGGTTCAAATCCCGATGGACTGTTTTTCAGTATAATCAGAGCAGACAGTACGTAGGGCGTGTAAAATAGTGTCGCATCAACTAAAGTAAGTTGCGCGTGGTGTTCGAAATTTTGCAAAAGGCGGCATGTGATCTTCTAAAATGTCTTTTTTTAAAAATTGATCCATAACCCATCGATGCGTACGACTGGGGCAATGCTATGATGATGAAAAATTCTCCACGTGTTTACTGTTTTGTTTCTCTGCTTTACTACAGGGCTTTGGTATCGAGGATCTATTCAGGTACCTTTTGGAAGAGGAACATAATATCGGTAATAACTGTAAAGTAAATTGAATAAGGATGCATTACTCCTTCTTTTCCCTAATATTTGGCTATTCACGTTTCGTGTTCCTTAGCAAATTTCATTCTGATCTTTTCATTCTTTACCCAGATGAAAGGTTTTTAAGTAGTGACATGTGCAAACAATCCAGAACACACATGCTACCATATACCCGTAAAAAGATGTATCGTCTTTGGATTATCAGCAGGATAATGACCCAAAGCACATCTCAAAAATGGGGAAAATTTGTTTGCAGCAAAGAAAATTAAAATTTTGGACAAGGCCAGTCAGTCATATAACCTCAATCTTATTGGAAATATTTGGAAAAGCAAAGGAAGAAAGGTTACAAAACGGAAACATTCTTCAAAGACAGAATTCCTTCGGGATCTTCCTTCAGAATTGGCAAAAATCCCTAGGTCTACTTGAGAAAGACTTGTTAATTTAATCCACAGACGATGTTGTGCAGTCCTCAAAGCAAAAGAATATCAAACTACATACAAAATATTCCTATATTTCGGTACAGAAAGCCGATTCATTTCAATAAATAGACGATTAATTTTAATTGAAAAACAGCATCTTCTCAAAAATTTTGCTTTCAAATTTTCATCTTCACGTTTAGTATTTTTTTTAATCAACAATTTTCACACCTGTTATTAGTTGAACATCACCTAGGACCAGGGGCGTAGGCAAGGGGGGGTTAGGGGGGTCATAACGCCCCCCATGAGGAATTTTTTGCCATACAAAATGTATATTCTTCACTGCATTGTCACACCCACGTATACATATATATGAGTTGTAGTAGTCGTAACCCCCCCATGAAAAATTTCTGGCTACGCCCCTGCCTAGGACGATTAAAACTTAAAAATGATAGCTTACAGTATTAAGAAATTTTGCTTACAAGAACTGTTAGGACAAAAAAAATGTGCTAGAAATATGTTTACGGTATGTTTGAGCAGTGCATTTTCCCCTTTATATTAGAATTAATTAAAAATAATATTTATTTCATATTTAACACTGATTCTTTACATTTGTTCACACAACCCAATTTGCTTTTGAACTGCAGTTCGAAAAAAAAGAAAGAAAAGGAAAGAAAGAAAGAGAAACTTTAGAGTAGCTCAAAAATTAAACTATGGCATACATAGACTTTGAGAGGTCATAATTTTTTGTCAGCTCATTTACACAATTCCCATACTCTTACAAATGGTAAACTCAAAAGAGTTATAAAATATTTTAAAAAATCTTACATATGCAGTATTTTTCAATATTTTGCTAAATAGATGACACTCAAGCCAATCTCCTTAAGAATGCATATTATAGTTTATATGGAAATATTTATAATTTTACTATATCCCTGATTTAGTTTTTGTATTTTTTAAAAATGCATAACCCTATATATTTCAAGAATAATCTTAAAGAATCCTTTGCAAGTTATGAGACATGCTCTACACAATATATACAAAAGTAATCTTTCTCTACAGTGTAAGAAAAGTTTCAAAATTTAAATCAAAGAAAGATCTTTTCTGAAAACTTCTCTGAGTATGTACAAGTAAATCTTCCAGAGTAAAGAAGAACCGGGACTAGTTTTAAAAAAATTCTGAACTACTCGAGGCTTACGAAGGAAGTTTTGTATTTGTAAAAGAAAGTTCTTAAAAATTTTAATTTTCCGGGTTTCATTTCCTATGTTGTCACCCGATAAATGTCACGTACAAAGCAAATACACATCTCTCCTTTTCCAACCTCCAAAGGTATAATATTAAGAATAATTTTAATATGTCTAAAAATATATTTTTAAAGTGTTTTTTAAAATAATTGAGAAACTCAGTAATGTTAGGAGCTGTATTATATGAGATTATATTATATGATGTATTATATGAGATATATACCAGTGCACGCAAAATCTGTCGTGGCTTCAATGTCTCCCATGTTCAAACGATTCCTCCGGGGTTGCCAATCCAGGTACTAGGTCTCACATTTCATTCGGGATTGAAATTATTTTTGTCTTTAAATTATTAGAACACTTAAAAGGCGCAATGTTTGCTTGCCTACTGCGTGGCTTAATACGAAAATGACCTACATTTCTGACATTTGTTCCGAACAAGCCTATAGTTGGCAGCTGACCCGGTCATGGGAAAGAAAATAAAAACTGCTGAAAAGCACAAGACCTTTTTCATTAAACCTTTTTCATTTAAACTTACACATCTATTGTTTTATTATAGGGGATACCATTTTACTGTAAGGTATATGCATACATACATGCATACATCGTTCATACAAACACACGGACACACACATGTGTATGTATTTATAATGAACAAAACCAATTCCAATCTCCTTTACTTTTTATTACACAGCATTGCAAAAAAGTATCTATATATATCATGCAAAAAATTTGCATTTACATGCAAAAAAGTATCTATATATATCAAGTATATAAATAAGAGGTACACGGTGCGACCAAAAATTTGCTCTGGCGGCTGAAAATTACATTTATTTCCACCCTTTTTAAAAATATGATATTTTTAGTGCCACCAAATTTCTGTTAGTGCCATTAAATACTTGCATCTTATGTGCAGCCCTATACATAGGATAGTCGGGCTAAAGGTCTGCACAGGGCAAAAATCCGAATGTATTTTTTTATTATTTAGAAATCTAAATTAGCCACACTGAATTTTTCATAAGTTCCCTAAATGGCACTGGCTTTGCAAACAAAGAATCACAGATGTGGGATTGCCAGTTTTCATACTATGTGTTAAATTACTTTTATTCGTATTTTGATGTAGTTTTTAAAAATATTTGAACTTATTTTTTACTGCAATTTTACAGATTTATGTTCTAAGGGTTTTTTGTATGTGAAGCTAACAATGATGATCTCATTACTTTATGTTTCAAGTGCTACAACTTTTAACTAAAACCGCAGGAAAGCAGTTTTCATAACTTCATGAAATGGGGTAAGAATCCACATGTACGATAGGGTAAAGATTCGAATGCGAATCTTTATTCTAATGCTTTGGGGTTTTCATAATTCATTTGTTTGATATTTGCATATTGTGTCAAGTCCCGAGCCCTCCAATAACCATCCTATTGTGCTAAGTTCTGGCCTTCTAATGATGTCTGTCATGGTCAGAAAAATCGCTCCCTGAGATGCGTGGGACATGTAAAAGTTTCAGCTAGGCATGGACTGTATTGTTTTATTTTCTATTTTTATTATAACATCTTTTTACGCATATTCGTTTTGTCATTGCAACATTTACGTTCACATCAGTTCCTTTTAACAATATGATAAGATTTTCTACGCCCTCAGCGATTGAGTACCTTTCGGTTCTTTAACAGCCAACTGTCTTCCCCCTATTCTGTAAATTTCTCTAATTAAATTTAACGGATAGTGATTTTTTTCTTTTGTCTATATGTTTTTGTTAAACTAAGTTTACACTACGTACTGTTAAGATTGTTATACAATTAAATAAAAATTTTCCATGCGGTTCATACCGAAATAAAGAAAGGAAAATTTAATTATACTCCATCAGTATTGAAGATGCTGATAGCAGTCAATCTCACAACCCGAATAAACTAATTCTTCAGCAATAACAACTTTGCAAGGGAGTTTCATTTTGAGTGTTGGGCCATGTCCACCACCGCGGATCTTTGTCCAATTACATGGGGCAAAAATCCGAAAATATAAAAGTCTCTAAAAGCCGCTCCCAGTTTTATGTACTGTATTTTAGATAAAAGTGATCATTTAAGATGATGGGTTAAGATTTAAGCCATATTCTAATAAGAAATTTAGGTTCATAACTTGTTGCAATTTTTCAGAAATGAGTTTTAATTCAAAACTGAAGATCTTTGCTCCCCCCTATATATATATATGGCCAAATTAAGAACTAAATCATATATATATATATATATATATATATATATTAATATTTAGAGGTGCATTATACCTCCTTTACTACATGTCTGTATCTATATATATATATGTATATGTATATGGACTAAGAACTAAATCAAAACATTCAGATGATATAAATATATATGCAATATGAAACAAATTATGAAACCTTCATAATTCTTTGAAGAAGGAGCATTAACATTAAAATGATATTATCATTTTATCTTGAGTTTTCCCTGCGGATGTTGTTTTGTATAATTGATCTTATTTCCATACAAAATGGCCAAATTAAATACTCGTAGCTTTATAAAAATTGCTTTTAATTGTTTTTAAAAATTCCTTTTAAAATGTATGTCTTTTAAAATGTATGTTTTATATGGTTTTTCTTTTAACAAAAATTTAGGAAAATCCCAAAGGAATGATTATCAAGGGCTTGACCGAATGATTTATTTGCTTAGAATACTTTTCCATTAATTTTATTTAATTTTTAAAGAAAATTAATTAATTAATTACTGTTACCATTATTTGAAACACACACACACACACAAACTAATTTTAGCAAAATAATTTTAGAAATAAAATTTCTAGGTCCAATTTATTCATTGTGATACATACTTTACTATTTTGGAAAATATTCAGGGGAATATAAAAGAAGCATGAAAATTTTTAACTTAATTTCATTTCTCGTAGTTTGAAAGTCTCAGATTTTGCAGAAATTAATTTATTTAGATAATGGCATGCCATTGGGGGATTTGCATTCAAATTAAAAGTTTCATAGAACCTCAATAGTAGTATTTAAAAAATATACAATAATAAGGAACACTCATTATGCTACATTCAAAGGTTACGAATGATAAAGCTTTAAATCCCGATCTCCGTTGTATTTCAGTACTTTTCATAATTTTATTTGAAAAAGTATTAAAATAGGAAGTTACATAAACCAATTATTCTCATTTCTAGTTAAAAAAAAGTATATAGCCCTTTTTATCTTTATAAAAAAAACTGTAGAACAAAAAAGTTTCATTTAATTCCGATTGACGCAGTTTTTAAGTTATATGAAAACGTTTCGTTAACATATTTATTTCTGTTATATTATATTTTATTATTCTAATACGTTACTGTTATTCTTTTGCATTATGTAGCTATCAAACTTTAATTTCATATAGAACTATCAGAAGAAGTACCCGTACCTCGTTCAATAGGAAGCAAGCACTTTTCTAACCCTCGTAATTCAAAAAAGTTTAAGCTGATCAGAGCAGAATTATCGAAAAATGTTGATTTCTAACCTTAACATTTGTATCAGATTGGTTAACGTAAACTTAAAATGAATAAATTTTACTTTACTTTGTAGTATCATGCAGTAATTTCTCCCCTGAGATGCCTAGGTTAGAGCTTCACTCATGGATCAAAATACAATTATATGTCTCGTAACAGAAAAAAAAGTCTCAAATTAGAACATGATCATTAATAACTGGGCACGCTTCTTGCTAACAGTTTCAAAAAGTGGTCTTCTGTCAGCAAAATAATTTGTGCTTTCAAAAATGAAAGAGACATTCAATATATTTAATCACTGTCCATTTGAAATAAATACTTAAATTTCCGGAATATCTTTAGCGTTATATTTATCGCAGTAAAATTCTGCTATAGGCAATTAAGATGATAAATTAAACAATCCAGTATACTATAATAATTTCTAGCGTTTGTAATCTCAAAACAAAAATACATAAATGTGAAACATATAGAACATAGTAAATCACACTTTGAAAATCCTCGAATTTTTATTGCTAAGTATTATTATTATTATTATTATTATTATTATTATTATTATTATTATTATTATTATTATTATATTACTTTTTTGCATTAAATCTTTTTCCTATTTCTTGTGTACAGCATTTCCAGCTGGACTTTACCCCACCAACGTGGTAAAAAAGCAAGTCTTAATAAAGTTTAAATTTTTAAGCTTAAAACTAATATAACTATGCAATTTTTTCAGTTGTGAAGGGGCTGAGCGCATTGTATAAAGTAATAGAAAACAGCTAATGAATTCAAAAATGGCTTTTTAATATTCATTTTAACCACGCCATACTTTAGATGTTGTACAGAAAATCACAATGCTACCCAACACCGTTTTTTCATAATTCTGAAATTTTTATTTTTTTTTTCTTTAGGGTGTACTATAGAACATATTAAAAAGAAATCTTAGAAACTTGGATTAGCAGCTGTTTTTGTTGTTTTAAATTCCCTCTGTCAAACGGGAAATGGTGCCAGATTCGCCATATATGACGGCTAAGGGCGAAAGGGAGCGGCTTCCATTTCAAAGGACCCCAGTGGGAGGAAGACCAACTTTAGCTCGTGAGTGGTGACCAAGCAGGTGAGATGAGAGACATATTAACTGAAATCAACTCTCCCAGAAGTATCGTTTAAGTATGGTGGACGTTGGAGCCAAGAAGAGATTTTACTTCACCAGCTGTCATTAGCGTACTTGGTGGAATGACAGTTACAGCTCCTAATTCAATTAGCAATATAAAATCATTTGTATTATAAGTTCTTTATTACGTTCTGGAATTTCGTTTGGTATAGCGTGAGTTTATAAACAAAGCACATAACTTTTAAACAATTATAATTGAATGCATTTATCTCATTACTTAACTGTAGTGCAGTTCAAATATATTATATAAACAAATTTCTTCTTTCGATGCAAGTTGCTCATTAAAAAATGAATTGCAATTTATGTTTTATCCGATTTTTAGTTAAGTAAATAAAAGTAAATTAAATTAAAGTAAATTGATGTTGTTGAATGGTTTTCCTTCTTACACTAAAATTTAAAATATGTTTTTGAAACAAAACAAAATGGCATTTAAATCTCCCAGAGGCAAAAAATTGAAAAAAAAATTGCAATACATGCTGCCAAGTTCGAAGCCTTTCAAACGCCCTTAAGACTAGAAATTTCTTGGATGCGCAATTCCATTCCTTATACCTCCAAAATATTATTCAATTTGTCGAAAACAAATATTTTCCCCATACGTTCAAATTGCTGTGGACGTAAGGCAGTTGTAGGGACATGCGATCTTTTATTGATAGAAATAAATTTAAAATTCTTTCAGGAATGCAAATTTCGGTACGAAAAAAAACAAAGTAAAGTAAAAACCTGAAAATTGAAAAAAGAATGAGAAATGTAATTGGATGAAATCGAGATAAGCTTTTTCCTCCTTTTCATTTCGCTCAAAATGAAATTTTTCTTCATTGAGATTCAAAGTTTGAAGTTAAATAGAGCAGGTATCCACTATCTCTCAATTATTTATTTCACTCTTTGAATGTTTAATGAAACGAATTTAAATCTTTAATTGCAGGAAACGATGAGAAGAAATGGGTTTTTGATTCTTTTGTGAAATTCATTGAATTGATTTTAGAAGTGAAATTAAACTCATTTTTAATGACTTCATTTATAGCGGCAACTTGTTTATACTAAATCAAAATATTCTACTATTTCACCCATTTATATATTGCAATGTTATAACAATTTTCATAGTATGATGCAAGTGCCCTTTCACTTTATTAGTTTCTACTAATAAAGGAAATTTATGCACGACGAAAAAACCCAAAAGATCATGCTAACTAATCTGGAAATTTAGTGGGGGGGAGGGGATATATCCCGATATCCTACCTCTGAGTACGCTCTTGTTATGAGTTGATGAGTTTGACATTTTCCAACTATTTTTAAATGAGCTTATGGATTAATTAGTTTTGTCTGTCTGTCCCCAATTCTTTGTTATAACTACTTAAAGAAGCATATACACTATACAGTGTATGTCTATTATAGAATGTCCCAGTTTCAATGGTATATTATAACAGCTTAATTTGGACTATTTACAACAAAGCATGCATCAAATTGAAGGTAAATTGCATGATTTTTCTATTAAATGAACCTTTGAAATATGTGCACCTTTAGTTATACGGAACACATCCAACCTACAGTCGAATTCTTCCCACACTTCGATATCTATTAATTGAAGTGTGAGAAGGAATGGTTCTTCAATGAGTCCGGCTAACGAAAGCAATGGTTCTTCAATACTGCGCTTCAAGTCAGTCTGGCAAAAACTTAGCTCGTGGCAGAACATAGACACGATCAGTTATAAAATCCCCAAATGTTTGCAACCGCACTAAGAACAACTGCCATCGGCATGTGGGTATATGCATATATAAACGTGTTCTTAAAACCTTCAACACTAGAGATGAGTTCGGTCTCATTTTTTGAAGCCCGAGGACTTTTAATCCGAGCCCGCCCGAGCCCGAGCAATATTATTTAAGTCGCAGCCCGAGCCCGAAATTTCAGATAAGATAAAAAAAAATCTAATTACTTCATTGATAGACTACAATGAATTTTGGCGTTTGTGCAAACTAAAGACAAATATAGTTGCAAACTCTCAATGCACTTTCTAATTCTTCATATATCCATCCATGTTTATCAAATAATGTCGGATCTCATGACTATACTAATCAATATAAGCCGCCGTTCTGAAATAACCAAAGAGCTTAACGCACCTTCTAGGCGCCAGTGCCGCTATTTTTTTTTTATGAGTACAGTCAACTGCGGTTATAGTGAACCCGGATATAGTGAACCATCGGCTATGGTGAACGCAAACCATTTATTCCGATTCACATACAGTATCTCTATCCATCATGAAGACACTTGGGTTTTAGTGAACTTCGGATATAGTGGACGAAATTTGGTGGTCCCCAGAGGTTCACTATAACCGGAGTTGACTGTACTTTTATTTTCCTCATGAATCACTTTTTAAAATATGTTTCAAGGAGTATGTTCAATACAAGAGAAATTTTTCACGAGCCCGAGCCCGAACGCAATTGGGAATTACAGAGCCCGAGCCCGGTTCGGGCCCGGGCCCGGGCTCGGGCTTTCGGGCTCGGGCTGAGCCCGTCTCATCTCTATTCCACACTGCCGTCTTTTGCAAAAGAAGATCAAATCTTGCTTTCTGATAGATTTCTTCGTTCTGGTAGATATGTTGCTATAACAGGTTCAAAATCCTAATATAAACACTTTTGGTAGTTCCATGCTTTTCCCTGTACAAAACCCCTTCAAATCGTTTAGAGTTGCGCCTATCGTCGGCAGACGTTTTTGCCGTTTGGGAGGATTACTATTGAGCCTTAACCTTTTCGCCCCGGCTCACACATGAGGATTTTTGTACCAGAAAGCGGCGGAATCTATAAGATTTCATTCCCCTACTTCCCAGCTGAAGAGCACGCCTTGCCTTTTGTTTGGTAAGTGGGGGCAAATATCACTGACCACAAAAGTCCGCAAACAAAATACAAATCTGTATGCTCAATGCCGGTCAATTGACTACCACTTTCTCCCCAGTCAATTATCTACTAACAGGCCTGACTCTCCCACAGCATAAGAAAAGGAATTTCTAGAGGCGGGAATCTCTTATCCATCTTCCATGAAGGGTGAATGGATTTCATGTCAAAAGAGGGGGAAAGAAGTCCTTGGTAAGGCATTTGTACCAGCGCCGTTCTTCAGTCAGATTTATTTTTTGGTACAACTGTTGTACCACCGGAGTGAGAAGGTTAAATGAAACACAAGTTTAAGTGAAATTACAGATTCACTCAGCATAGTGCAGAGCACAAAACGCTTTACGCTCAGGAGTCACTATTTTGCACATATGACACTATAACGCTTATACTTGGTACTTTTAAAATTTATAATTTTGATATTCTTTTACAGACATATAGTTTTTTTTATATTAGATATAATATGTCTTACCTATGTATCGCATTTTAAATAACTGGTATGTATGGCATGGCTAGTTTTTCCATTGAAGCACACCACAAAACTTATGATGTTTTTTCTCCTATGGACGATTATTCTATAAGGTGCATTTTAAAGACGATCGTTAAAAAAAGAAATGAGTGTTAATATATATTATTTAGACTGACATTTATTAAGAATGCACTCCGAAAAGAGTGCATGAATTATTTATAGATTTATTTAAAGGTCTAACAATGCAACCTCATAAAACAGGGTCTAAAGATTATGATTAAAGACTAAAATTCTTGTGGCTTACTTGATTTAAGCAGTATGCGCTCAATATTACGAAGACGTAGAAACAACTATTCTCATTCTGTGGTACGGCGTTTGCACGTAAAAAGCATTAAAAAATCATGTTAGGTTTATATAAGAAAAATGCAAGAGTGATTTACAACAACAACAGCAAAAAACCTCGCTCGAATGTTCATTCTTAGAAGAAATAATATATCACAGTTCTATGCGGTAAAATACAATAGAAACATAACAAAAATGAGTTTTTATGAGGGATATGCCCACCCCTATCTTGAATGCATTGGCGACATCGACGTTCCATTGTGGCGGATGTCAGTCCGTACAGTTTATGTTATCGTGCCGGTTCAGTGGTATAAATTCTATTTTTCAATAATAATCCAAATCAGGTCTAATATAATTATATACAATTTATTTACAAAATTACTGTGTACAGTTTACACGTTCAAAATAACGGATTCAATCTAATGACCTTTTTGGGCCCCTAAGCAGAAATCGGTCTACTCCTCTACGAATCTGTTCGAAGTGTGTTTGGAGTTTTTCACGGTCACCCAGGGGGGAAAGAACCGCGTGACGTCATAGCGCAAGTGGCGCTATATGGGAAGCAAATTGCGTCACACTCCCCACCTGAACTCCTTCAGGAGTTCACATCAATTACACAAATTATCAAAAGTATTTCTAAAATTGTATCAAAAATCTACAAAATTGTCAAATTACAATCACAAATTATCTCAACACAATACAAGATACAAATTAAGCTTAAGAATGCACAAGAATAATACAACTAAAATTTAAGAAAGAGTAAATATAAATGGCGAGAAAATATGAGATTTTAGAGTTCTAGGTTATCAATTTTGCAAATTTTAGCTTTCAGAGTTGAAAAGGATACAAGTGCTGTACAGTCCGTTTCATTAGTCCACTGCTAGTTTTCAGTTCATAGCAGCGAATTTTGTTGTCGCGTCCAGGTAGGGCCTTTTCTATCCTGCCAAGCTTCCACAGAAGCTTGTTTTTGACATCGCCTTCGATCAGTACAACATCACCTACTTTGAATTCAGAGTGTGATCTTGGATTCTTCACAGAATGTGTTGTTCTGAGGTCTAACAAATATTGTCGTTTCCATCGCTGCCACAGTTGCTTCAAAAGCAACATCTGATATTTTCTCCTCTTCAGGAGAGAAGACTTATCGGCTCCACTTTCGATGATCTGGGCAAATGTAACTGGATAGGTCAGATGGTTTTGACCGAAATTCAAAAAGTGCATGGGCGTGAGAGGGCCTGGCTCATCATTCTCACCATACACATAACTCAATGGACGAAGATTGAGCACCGCTTCTACCTCAGAAAGCACAGTCGACATTTCCTCAAAGTTCAGGAGTGCTTTGCCGAGAACCTTGCGTAGACACTCTTTGACGGATTTAACTAAGCGCTCATAAAATCCTCCCCACCATGGGGATCTTTCTACTATATTCTTCCATAAAATCCTTTCCTTAGCGACATAGTCTTGAACTGAGCTGTTGGATAAGATAGTCGTCAAAGTTTCAATTTAGTTTTTCCCTTTTTTGAATGTCTTGGCATTGTCGCTATATATTATTGTACAGTTTCCTCTTTTTGCTAGGAATCTCCGAAAGCAGGAAGGAATCGGTCACCATATCAGAAACTAATTCTAAGTGCAGCGCTCTCGAGACAGCGCATGCAAACAAAACAATGTATGATTTTTTCAATTCTGCAGAATGTTTCACATAAAGGGGACCCGCGAAGTCAAGACCACAAACAGAGAATACAGGAGTCTGGTGGATTCTATCACCTGGTAATGGAGCTGTAAGTTGATCACCAGGTTTGGAGAGATATTTTTGACAGACAATGCAACTCTTGATAATCTTTTTGATAAACTGTCGTCCTTTGGGTATCCAGTAATTTGATCGAACTTTTGTTAGAGTACTGGCTACTCCTCCATGCATGCCTCTATCGTGTTCTTGGCGCACTATCAAAGTTGTCAACCAAGAATTTCTGGGCAAAATAATTGGATGTTTTTCATTAATGGACAAATCACAAAATTCAAGCCTGCCTCCTAATCGAGGCAGTTCGTTTCCGTCTAGATAAGGCATGTAATTAAATATAGAGGAACTTCTTTTTATGGAATTTTTGCTCTTAAGTGTTTCATACTCTTCTTTGAAAAAGTATCTCTGTTCATTTTGGATCCAAAATTTTTTCCGCATCAATAATTTCCTCAGCAGCTAAAGGATCACGATTTTTCACAGGACATTTAAGGTTCATAACGAATCGTCTCACGCACGCTGTAATTCTTATTATTTTCATGAGACTGCTATATTTGGAAATATCGAATAACTCGTCTTTTTCTTTTACGACACATTCATATTGTAGAAAATGAGCAAATTTCTTTTTGTACTCCAAATTTTCTTCTTTTACAACGTCGACTTTGCCAGAGGGTCAAAATTCAGAAGACTGCAAAAGCCAAGGTGGTCCATGCCACCAAAGTTGGCAATTCCTCAAATTACTAACTGTAGTTCCTCGTGATATAAGGTCAGCGGGGTTATCTTTCCCAGGGCAATAACGCCAGTTGCTGCTTTCAGTTAGTTTCTGTACTTCTTCAACTCTATTTTTGACAAAAGGCTTGAATCTTTCGGAATTTCCACTAACCCAAAAATAGGTTATTTGTGAATCCGTCTAAAAAAGGGCGTTACTTTGTATTTCGAACATTTTACGATCTTGATACTCAATTTAGCGGCCAAGAGTGCTCCTAAAAGCTCCAATTTTGGAAGAGTAAGAGATTTTAGAGGGGCAACTCTACTCTTGGAGGCAACAAATACTGTTTTGAAAGTGTCATTCTTCAAAATAATTCTCAAATATACTACACAGCCATAAGCTTTTAAGCTAGAATCTGAAAAGCTATGAAGCTGTATTTCTTTTACATCAGCTTCTGTGATTCCTTCTAAATAATAACGGGGGATCCTGAGATGATTCAGTTCATCAATTTCTTCATACCAAGCTTTCCATTTAAAACTCAGATCAGACGGTAGCTCATCATCCCAGTCGATTTTAGAAGACCAAATCTCTTGCATTATACATTTTGCTCTCAAAATGAAAGGTCCCAAGAAACCCACGGGATCGAAAATTCTGCAAATCACTTGTAGAAGAAAACGTTTGGTGTTTTTCCCTTTAGACAGAAATGTCACCAAGTTGTCAATGTCGAAGTATAAAACGTCTTCTGTACTATCCCAAGCGATTCCTAATACCTTGAAGGGAGGCTTCCCTTCCTCAAATTCCTTCGGAGTTTCATTCGTAGTGATACCTTCCTTAACCCACAAATTTCCAAGTGTTTTCGAATTTGTTTGCCATTTATGCAAAGTCATTCCCGCGTCTTTGAAAATGCTAATGCAATCAAGTGATGTTTTGAACGCGCGTTCTATGTCCGGTTGACCACTAATGACGTCGTCTACATAAACACTGTTGCTCAGGATTTCGAATGTTTCTGGATGGGTTTCTGTGTACCTCTTAAGGTGGTGTTTAGTACTAGCGGCGAGTAAAAATGGACTTGATTTTACCCCGAATAAAACTCTTGTGAATCGGAACATTTTTAAATTTTCATCATTATCAAAGGGATTATCTTTCCAATAGAATCGTGTAACGTCCCTGTCTTCTTCATTTAGTTAGATCTGTAAAAATGCTTGCTTAATGTCAGCCGTAAAGGCTATTAAATTTTGCCTAAATTTTATCAGTAATTCAAATATATCTGGATATAAGTTTGGGCCTGTGTACAAGCAATCGTTAAGAGTAAGCGTATTTCGTTTATGAGCCGAAGCATCAAAAACTATTCTCAATTTGCTAGTTGTTCTGTCGCTTCTAATTACGGCCCTGTGAGGCATATAAAATGGGGTGTTATTATTTTGTTCATTTTCTGGAACAGGCTCTATAATATTCTTCAGCTCATAGTCTTTTAAAACTTCTTTATACTAGTCAAATAATGTGTTATCAATCTTAAATGTGTTCTTTAATTTCTGAAATCTTTTTAGAGCAACATCTTTGTTACTTTCTAAAAGATGCTTTGCGTTTGGTTTCCAGGGTAATTTAACCTTATATCGAGAATTTTCATATTTAATTTCCGATTCAAATTTTTGTAAACTATTATCGTCCGAAGAATCAACGATTTCGTTTTCTGGATGGATCCCCAACCCTTCAAGAGTCCAAAATTTTTGTATCTGGTCCGAAATAAATTTTTCTTCAACCATTACGTTTAACGCTACTGTAGGCCCTGGAGTGTTATCAGTTCAGCCAAACATTGTTTCTGTCGCTACGAGATTTTTGTTTATTCTTCTCAAATTTCCAATGACTATGTTGTAATAATAATCACAGCCTATCAAGAGGTCCACACCCCCTTCAGATTCAAAGGAATCGGCCAGTTTTAGGTTTTTTAATTTCGAGAGTATAATTTCCGATTTCAAGTCAGCGGGTGGAATTTCCGTACCCGTTACACAGTCTGTTACGTGTGCTTCAATTTCGATATTAGATTCATTATCTCGCCTATTTTCTAATTTTACCTTTGCAACATCAAACGTGTTTTGAATGGGCTGTTCATCACCGAAACTGTAGACTGATAAAGTCTCTTTTCTAATTACTGGAAGATTTAATTTGCGTGAAATTTCTTTGTTTACAAAGGATCTCATTGAGCCGCAATCGAGTAAAATTCTTCCCCGCATTGAACGAGGTTTTCCCTTAATTACAACTCTGCACGTCTGAAGCAAAATAGATGTCGAACTAGTGTGTGAAACACCCGTAAAGATTTGAGTATTTTCATTCCCGCTTGAACTCTCAGCAACTGCATTCCCCTAACTCGCCTCTTCGCACGAGCTTGCATTATTTTTTTTCTCTCTGCCTTTTTTCTCTAATTCAAAACAGATCTCTAAATTATGTCTTTTTTTGCAACGAGGACAGGATTGTTGCTTTGATCTGCAGTCATATTTTCTATGTTTTTGCTTTAAGCGGATCATACATCTACCTTCTCGAAATATAATATTTCGTTTTTCCTGAACCGAGAGACATTCGCAAATTCCAGTATGTTTTGATTTTTTACAGAACACGCAGAGATTATCGTTAGCGGTTTGCGAATTGTATCCACTTGAAGGTGTCAAAAGCTGCACCACGGAACTTAAATTATGACTTTGTTTAGACGCCAGTCGCCCGTGATTTTCTCTTTGGACTGAAGAGGGGGGGACGAGTAAGGCGTTCATTTCTCTAGATAAAACTTCATTATGAAGAAACTTTAACAGTGCTTCCACACTATACATCGTAGAAAAGTTAGGGTTATGTCTGTTAAATTCAAGCGTTAAATCTGATGGAAGTATTTTAAATAGAACCGGGATAAACATATTACTGTATGATTCCGGTTTTACATTTAAAGAATTTAAGCTGCGTACATGTGCTTCGATAGCGTCGTATAATTTTCTAAGTTTCGATACATTTCGATTCAAATTCAATAATTTATTCATATGCGTGTTGATGATTATTTCTCGCTTACCAAATCTGTTTTCTAACAATTTAATCACTTCATCATAATTGTTGTCTGAAATATCGAAACCTTCAATTGCGTTTAAAGCCGCTCCTCCGAGGAACGAACGCAAATATTGAAATTTTTCAGTTTCACAAATCATTCAGTTGTCATCAATTACTTTAAATGAATTATAAAATTCATTCCATTTTAAGTAATCACCATAAAATTTTGGAATGGTTAATTCTGGCAGACAAACTCGCTTCTGTTCAGATTTTATTTCTGAAACGTCATTTTTAGTTACGTTAACCTCAACTTTTTTGCTTTTGTTCAACTTTCTATTTAATTTAAATTTCCATAATAAAACCTTTTCATTGTATTCTTCACTAGCTGTAATTTCAGCTTCAAAATCTTTTGATACTAAAAGCGTTTCAATTGCCGCATCAATAACTTTTAACTCATCCGATTTACTAGTTAATAGTTCTAAATATTCTTCAAGAAGTGAAGAATCGGCAACCTCTTTTTCAAATTCAGTTTCAATATTCTTAAGATGTTTCGAAACTGCCGTTCTTAATACTTTTCGTTTCGCTTTTAGTTTCAATAGTTCGTCAGCCATTTTTCATAAAAATAAAGGAAAAATCCTACTTTGAGCAGTTTTCGCGCACTGGATTGTGCTAATTCCAAAATATTAAGTACTTCAATATTCACCTTATCCATTCAACGCCCGTTGCACACTTTCCGTGCCGTGTGCACCATTGTGGCGGATGTCAGTCCGTACAGTTTATGTTATCGTGGCGGTTCAGTGGTATAAATTCTATTTTTCAATAATAATCCAAATCAGGTCTAATATAATTATATACAATTTATTTACAAAATTACTATGTACAGTTTACACGTTCAAAATAACAGATTCAATCTAATGCCCTTTTTGGGCCCCCAAGCAGAAATCGGTCTGCTCCTCTACGAATCTGTTCGAAGTGTATTTGGAGTTTTTCACGGTCACCCAGGGGGGAAAGAACCGCGTGACGTCATAGCGCAAGTGGCGCTATATCGGAAGCAAATTGCGTCACCATGCTGTCAATTAAGTTGACAGTTACCGAAATGGGAAGCGAGGACCAGACACGGAGTAAGCTTCAGCTCTCCTAAAGATCAGCTCTCCAGCTCTCCTAAAGACCTTCGATGTGGACTTGAAGCAGCAACCGGTCTAGCAAATTAGTACCAAAGATGCTCTATCGGATTCAGGTCTGGAGATTGAGCTGGCCATTCCATTCACTCTAAACCAATGCCCTCAAGATATTCCTCAACAACTACAGCTCGGTGAGGTCGTGCATTATCATCCATCAGAATGAGATCATTGCCAATTGCACCGGCTAATCTACGGACATATGGATCAAAGATTTCAACCCGATATATCATGCCAAACACAGTTCCTTCTTGGAGCACATACGGTGCAGTGTGACCACCGAGTGAGATACCTGCCCAAACCATTATTCCACTAAATCGGTAACTGTGTTCTTTCAAGAGTGTTGGATTGATGGTATCTGGTGCTTTGTTCCCTTCAGATCAGCAGACGTCCTGAATCGCTCTTCAGTGTGAATATGGACTCGTCTGTAAAAGAATACAGAAGCGCACTGCTGTCTGGTGCAGGAAACTTGTTCTCTTGTCCAAGAGAAGCGGACCCTTCTCTGTCTTCCCTTGAGGGAAACACACACATACAGCTGTTCGCCTTGTATAGATACCTGCATTGTGAAGACTTTTTTTTTTACCGTACTAGAAGATATTCTCGTCCCTGGTTCTACTAAGTGGTCTGCAACAAGCTGCGGCAGAGAAATGCTTTTCCTTCGGGCCTAAAGAGGTATAAAACAGTCTTCGGCAGGTGTTGTAGCTCGTGGCTGGCCTGGAACATGTCTTCTGGACATAGAAGCTTCGTTTTTATATTGATTCTAGAGGCGGTTGACCACACTGCGATACACATAAAGACGCCTAGCAGCATCAGCCTGTGACAACTCCATTTCCACCCATCCGACTGACCGCCACCTGAACTAATCGGGAAAACTTCTTCTCTCAGATATTGCTGGACCCTACTGTATATTCTCAAGAAATCTGCTGACAAAAGTTGTAAATCAACAAAAGTTACACGCTTAATTACGAAAGCCTGATATTTGCATGCTTTTCTCTCACTCATATATGCCAGCTCATTCTATAAAAAAGCAGTATCTATGGTTTTTGTATAAATTTACATAAAGCTCATTTTTATCATTTGTAAAAAAATAGAAATTTTATTGTTAGTGTCATTCTTTTATGGTGAGCTTCGAAAAACATGTATTTCCTTACCATTTTGGAGGCCGGTGTACTTGTTTCATTAATTTATTTTATATTTAATTCTATTTTCTTATTAAATTCTAAAAAATAAATTATCCGTTGCTCTATATTATCCTTTATGTAACCAGAAACTTTCTTTTTAAAAAATACGAACGAAAAAGACACAGAAGTTTGGGAATCTATCATTTTTGTATATACAAAAATGTAATTTGTTCGTTATACTTCTGAACATAATGTCAGTTACTCTAGTTCTCACTTATTTTATTAATAATAAATCATATCTTCTTTTCAAGATTATCGCCTAACACGGTAGAGAAACTGATCTGATTCACTTTTAATTACACATCTAAGCCTTTCCCTTTTTGATATATTGCTCATACATATCAGCCATAAAAAATATTTTAGACAAGCAAAATACGGCTCTTCTAATTGGATACTAAATCAAGAAAACTGCTTATCCATTTTGATTTTTATTACATCTGATGCCATAAAAAGTCTTTATAATTAAAATGACAACCATCGTTATTTCTAAAAGTACAATAGATTTATAACGTAAGCATTACTGGACGAATAGAGTTGATGTATATTTCTTTAGAGACAATTTGGAGTAAGTGACAAGTAGTTATACAAGCCTAATACATTTCAGCTTATGTGCAGTTTTAATTGAAGTCAAATGTTAGTGGATAAATAGATGACTTTAAACTACTTTATTACATTATTTTAATTTTATTTCGACTGTTCTAAATAGCTAGTGCACTATTTTGAACAGTTATATATTTTAAAGAGCTCTTTTTCGCCCCAAATTTGTAATTTTCGTTGGAATAGTCTGAAATTCGGTGTTTGATTTAGAAATTTAAAAATAATGAATTTAAAATTTAACACATATATTTATTATTCTTAAAAAAAACTTCTTATTGTTTATTTCACATTAGTCTGTCTTTACCGAGTGTTAACGGAAGGTACTTGTTGACGCCTAGCAACGATCATTTGTGACGTTGTAATTGCTAATTAATAATGCCGTTGTGGCAACACTTGTTTTAAGAACTATAAAAATTTAATTTCGACACAATTTGATGTGATTAATGGACGTCTCTTTTCGGAGCGTAATATTGGTAAAAATTTCGTTAGTAAATTTCGTTGATATTTTAATAGTTTTTATTATTTAATTACAGTCCACAAATCGGCGTAACAGTACTTAAAATGTGCTTAAGTTTTAAGGCAGCAAAATCTTCATGTCATTTTCGATTTATGAGAGTTAAAATTCAAGACTGAACTAATTCTTTCATAAATTATAAAAATTCCTTAATATTTAGAGTGTTATTAGTTAACATTAGAATATTCTTTCTTTCCACAGAAGCATTATAATTCAAAATTAAAAAGTTTTTTTTTCTCTAAGTCATATACAGAAGTCATATAAGTCATAATTTCTCTAAGTCATACTAAGTCATATACAGAACCATAAAACGTGAACGACGTGTTGATATTATGATATTATATTATTACGTGTTGATATAATACGTGAACAACGTGTTGATAGTTAGTTGCGTTTCCTTTATGAATATAATATAAGAGCCTTTTTCATTTTTTTAAACTGCAATAATAAAAAATATATAAATAAATAAATCCAATAGGTTCGATCTACTGTCTGCATATGTTTCAATGGAATTTTATGAGAATTACTATGCTTTATTGCTCTGCCTTGATTTTGAAATAGAAGAAATATTGCAGACTGACATTAACAATTGTAAACCCTCTTATAGTGTTGATTGGCAGCTCTCCATCAAAACGGAAACCTCCTTCAAACGAAATAAAAATATATACAGGGTATAACAAAAAGATGGCAACACGGTTTAATTTAAGTTGGCAAATGAATTTGTAAAAAAAATGTTCAAATATGCATGAAATATTTTCAAATGCATGGATGCACAAAATCTTTTGAATTGGACTTAATGATTATAGTAAATGATCAAATTCAAATAAAAATAACATTTCGTAAAACTGAAGATTATAAGTATGCAGAGCAAAGTTTCATTAAAAAAATAGCAATGCATCAAATAAACACTTGGGTAGAAAGCATGTCGTGATAAATAAAGTTGTTCGCAACAACAATGGGAACAAGCTGGTATTTTTCATGTGCGAATAACAAATAGAGCTTAAGCTTTGAAGACAAAATTGCATTTTTTAACATGGTCATATCCATCGTAGGGCATGTTAAGCGCATTTATAATCAAAAGCATTCAAGGAACAGGCTAAATTAAAATGAATTTGCGTAGCATGTAATAATCGAACATAATCGCACAGTCTTTAGATAACTGCCATGGCAGATGTTGAGAAGACAAGTTATTGAGTAGAATAAAGTAGGACGGGATAAGTGTTTGTAAAACATGATCTGTGAATAAAAGCAAAAGAAAAGTCATTTTCAGGATTTAGAAAGAAATTTTTAGAGCTATATTTTCAAGTAAATATTTCATTAGACAAATTTTGGATGAACTTAAATGATATTGCCCATCTTCAGAAATTTAGAACTTGTATAAATGCTTTATCTGTTCAAGCAGGCTTTCCGATACTTTAGAAGAAATTTTTTGAAGAAATACCTACAATTCGGTAGATTATACACTATTTAAACTTTTAAATCTTTGAATAACCGAATGTTAGGCATATCTGAATATCAACAGTTATGACATTAATCTGTTTTAGATAAGTAAATGCAAATGAGGTTGTGTTGTTGTTTTGTTAATTGTCATAGGATAAAAAAAATAATAAAAAGATAGATAAATTGTCTTTTGAAAGAAAATTCAGATCTCAATTAAGCGAAAAGTATAAGTTTTTATTTTACTACATACACATAGAATACATTTATAATCATTTTTTGTAATATAGTATAAAATATTATAAATCTGCTTTATAATAAATTATCAAAACTCATTTATCAACGTTGAAAAGACACAAAGATTTAAATTCTTCCTTCCACTTACAATGATACTTTTTTACATATCATTAACAGTAAATTTTCTTAAGGACATAAAAATTTAGAACTGAAAAAAAACATTTTAAGAAGTTACTTTAAAATTTCTGACTATCATACAATATATTTTTGTAAAATTTAATATTTAATATGCTTAAAAAGTAACTAATACAGCATGAAGTAACTTTATCGCACCTTCAAATACTGTAAATATGTCAAAGCATACCCCACACTACGTGAAATTACAATTTGAAATTTACAATGAGATAGACTGGATTCTTTAAAATATTTCAGTCTTTAGAACATAAAATTGAAATTCAGTATATCTGTGCTTAAAGTTTAAATGTGACATAATAAATGTGAGTATTTAGTAATTATTCTTGCACAGATTATTATAAAACTGTCCCTTGAGAAAATTTCAGAAGTACTATGCGTGAAACTAGTACATGGAATATTTATTAAATGCTAATATTCTCACAAATTATTCTTACGGTTTAAGCCTGCTCCACAAACTAAATATTTAAAACACTTAAGTTTGGCCTAAACTATTTCTTTAAAACTTTTGTACAGAAAACTTTAAGCGGTTATGCAAGCAACAGATTTATATTTTATAACTATATGCCATACACTATTTTTGCTGAAAATTAAAATAATGTATTTTTGTATATGCGTGAAAAAAAGGATGAAAAGAGTATTTAATAAGCGCATAATTATGCTTATGTTTACTTTATAGGACCCACAGAAAACTATGACAATTAGTAACGCTATAGAATTTTAAGGCGGAAAATACGAATTTCGTTTTCGAATAAAATCATTTGCAAATGAGTTTCATTTCTCGAGTTTTTCATGCATAACTTTTATCACTTTGCTTTTACAGCAATAAACTCTTATAATTTTATTAATTTTTCTAATGTAATTTTATTTCTGAAAGGACAAATGTATTAGTTTATTTCTCCGAAACACATTATTTTTTAAATATTCGAAAAAATATCATTTAATAGTTTTTAAATAAAAAAAAATGTCATTAATTGTTTGTAAAGAAACATTTTCTAAATTATGCGAGTTTTAAAAATAGTAAATTAAAAAATAAATAAGAAAATCTTTGCTTATAAAATGATATATCTCTTATTTTATTTTAGTACTATGCTAAAACGTTACACTCAACTAACCTCACTTTATTGTATGCCACAACTACTTAAATTACAACCACGAAAAATTTAAAATACCAGTAAAATGTAAGTCTTCCATATAAATTTAGTCTTGAATTTTCTGTGCTATCAAAATTTTTGAAACTTGGATGTGCATTTCAACGAAACTGAGCAAGTAAATATCTAATATAAAATCAGATAACTATTTTAAAATGTAACTTAGAAATATTTTTATGTACTTCTATTTTTTAACTAACTCATTTAATAAATAAATAAATCTGCTTATAAATATATAAATAAAAACTGAGAAACGTTTTAAATATTTCCATTTTAAGCTACATGGAAATTAGAGTTTCATAGAGATTCGAAGAGTTAATTTCAAAAGTAAACTACTATAAATTTGAAACTGTAAATCTATAAAGCAAATATCTAAAAAGGCATTCTTGTGTAAATTTGTGTTTTTCAAAATAACTGTACCTGTAAGCCACTGTGTATTAGTCCAATTTTATAGAATATACCAACAACTGCTGAAAAAAAAAGTATTTTATAAAGCGTAACAGACCTTTTTTTAATTTATTTCTGATCATGGTATGTATTGGTATTTATGATTTAACAATAATACATATATTAAACTTTTTAAACTATTTATTCACAAAAAAAAGAAAAATATATTAACAATTATTTTTAAAAATTCCAAATGCCAGTCATTTTAATGTACGTAAACAAAAGCCTCATATAAAAAATGAAGCTCCAGCAATTCTTTTTAAACATCCCAAAAGAAGCATCCAAGAAGCATCCCAAAAAAAACAAAAAGTTATTTTGCGAAAAATAAAATTGGTCGATTAAAAAAAATAATAATGATAAAAGAAATAAAATGGTGACTGTACACTTGCTTCAGACAGGCAAATCACCCAGCCGTTCTTGGAGCTTTATAGAGTCCGGGAATCTATAAAAGATCGCTTAAAAGAAAGCAACGTTAATTAGAGTGATCCCTCACGCGTGAATTGCCTGACATGGGAGATCATGACCCCAGCACTCACAGATTGTATGAAAAACATTAACTTAATTATTACCTTGCGGTGGTCCCCCCTTCTTCCAACACCTCACGTTGCTAACCTAATCCGCCCACCTATGTCCGGCCTGTCTTTTTTGTTTTTCGACTCATTTCACTTCTATGTGTACATGTTCTTTCTTTTTTTACCAGCACTGCACTGTTATAGATTAAGTAAAAAGAAACAAAAAAGATTCAGCAGCGTGCGATTACCTTTTGTGTGGAAGTAATACAATATAGGAAGAAATTTCCAGACAATACAAATCAGCAAGTTTGATGATTGGAGAAGGAAATATGTATTCAGTTAATGAATCTAATGAATCTAAATTGGTACTGTGACCTTGCAGCCTCTTTGCAACATAGCGTATTATCTTTAGCATGGATCGCGGATTAAATACATTTTCCGATATTCAATGGTGGCTTTTGTGAAAAGGCCTTGTTAAAACGTAGCCATCTGATAATTCCTCGAGTAAAAAGGAAACAAAAATCGCCAAAAAATGTAAAGAAACTTTTCACGCATTAATAGTTTTGGTTAAACTTAAGAACGCATTAATGCAAAAACTACGGCGTTTTAGCTACATTAGATGTATCGGAAGTAATGTCGTTTTTTTAATAAATAAATGTAAAACAAATCAATTTTCAGCAAGTTTTTAATGACAAGATACAAGTTAATTAAGTTGAAAATGGTCTATGGTTGAAGAAAAAAAAGAGATATGAATTTCTGTTCTGTAATATGAAATCTTGATCATTTTTAAAAAAGTTATACGTATATCTTCATTTTTTGAGATTGATCCCATCTTAGTTGCCAGTCATTTAATTTTATTTCCTTTAGCTTGCATTTGAGGCTGGATAACAGACGGGGATAGAAGGTAATTTTTTTATTTGTATTACTATTATTTAGTAATTGGCCATTACAAAGAGTTTCCTGTTTTGCCAGGCTATCCATCAGCTAGTTGCCCAGCGTGTTCACATGGCCTTGGTCCATTTGAATCTTACTGTTTTTTGCACATGTGCTGGTTTTTTAAGAATTGAATTTGCTCACCACTTAAAATTATCTTAAGATTTTCTTCAGAAAAAACCATATTCTGCAGAAATTTTAGAATAATTTACAGATTGAACCCTATTTTCAAAATATCGGCAGACTGATTGCAGACAATTTTGCAGACATTTAAATATCTTAAAATGAAAGACATTTGTCTTAAGATTTTCTTAAGAATCTAAAGACAAATTAGCAGATTTATCATATTAACATACAAAAAGAACGGCGTTATTTTCGGTTTCTTAATACTTGTAACTATTAATTTATTATTTTTTGTGCTTAAAAATGTTTTTAAGTCGAAATACGATGCAATGCGCCAAACTTGGCTCGAGAAACACCTTTTTACAACATTAAAATATAATTTTCAAAGTAGAAATTAGAAACGCATTCAGTTGTTTTTCTAAATGTAACATGCATTAATATTAATACATCAGAATATGCACGTGCGTTAGTGGGGAAAATCCAGTATTATTTCAGAATCGTCTTGATTAACCCCCAAGTGGTTGTGGTGTAAAATCACTTCATTAGATAAAACCAACCATCCTTAAATAAAATCACGCCAACTTTATTCGAGTTTTTACTGCAAATCATCAATAATTTAAATTATTTATAACACTTAGGTATCATAAAATATTTTCTGATATTAAAGCTTCTAAGTGAATTAGGAGCTTATTTTTTAATAATTACAAAACTTCCGGCCGAAATCTTTTCATTTTCATAATTTTAAAGCGGCATGAAAACTTTACTGTGAAAATAACTTTACACTAGTTGCCCATTTGCATGACGCTCAGAGAGTTAAACAACGAAATATTTCCTTTTTCAAATTAATTTTTTTGTAATTTAAAAGAATAATTTTAAATATTTCAGTAGAAATGAAACAACAGCAGCAGATAACCTGTTAATGAGCAAATAAACATTTAATAATAAAATATTTTAAATGCAATCTACTGTAAAAAATAAGCAAACTTCCAACATACAGGTTGCTTTCAGACATGCATTCTCATACATACAATGTGTTCATTAGTTATTCTACTGCACAGTGATAGTCTTTATCTGTAATTAATTGCATAATCTAAGACATTTAAATACATTGTCACAATCAAGCCAAAAGCCATATTAATATAGAATTATTCAGAGAAATATAAATTGATCTTGTGGCCATTAAACATAAAGCAACAAATGAGGATGATTGTCGCTTGTAGATTAGTGTGAAGTGAGGAGTTTCGAACCTGGATGTCTTCTAAGCAAGAATCATCTATCACATTGTAGAAATCGGAATGTTTGTTTTAATGCGCAGCATTAGAATTTCAGTTTTAAAGATAATGCGTTTAAAAAATGGACCCATTATTTTAAAACTCATATATATTATCATAAAATTCTACAAGGATATACTATGACTCTCAAACTTTTTTTTATGATAATACCCTTTTATTCGTTTTAAATGGTGAAATATGAGAGTTATTGTGATGTATGAATAAACCAACCACATCCTTAGATATGCAGCGTTCAATAACAGGACAGCTACAGGAGTTCAACTTTTGATATGGTAATGTTTGTAATAAAAAATAATAATAGTTTTTGTAAATAATTAACGCAATCAGTTTTCAATAATATTAGTATTAAGGGGAATGACTTCAAATGAATTCACTGAATATAAAAATTTAGTAGATATTGATAAATATGTTTTTTAAAAAATATTTAAATGTATCTTTGATTTTGAGCGATTGTAAACATGTTTAATATATTCATTTTTCAAACTAATTATACGCTATTATTTATGGATATAATAATGCTGTAAGCTTACACCAATTTGCATAAAGTGTACTGGTTGGATAATTTTGTAGACATTTTCCCTAATACAGTAGTTAGAAAATCTTTGAATAAATCATGAAAAATGTTACGGTATACACTTACAGGTAAATAAAAGTTTTAAAATCAATAAAAATGCGTTGAAAATTTCTTGAAATAAATGTAAATTAACATGAAAGTAAGAATGTAAGTTTACTGACGGGAAAGTATGAAATTTCACACTTTAGTTCAATACATGCTACTCAAGCGCACAATTATCATTCTGGAAGCATTTAGCCATTTGCCTCGCACGCCTCATTAATTTACTTTCCCATGCAAGAAAATCAGCTTCATTTATCAAAATTTTTAAATTTCAAATTCCTCAAAGTCCCCCCCAAAACATCAGCGAACGCATACATGACCGCAAAGCGTAAACTAACTCGCGCCCCAACATCTTTTCGACGTGAGTTGAATTCTTTTGCAGGCTAAAGACAACGGAGCAACGTGGTTTACGGTTTCTTTGCCCCAACAGCAGCACTTGAGAGATTTTCTTCCTGATGCATAAGTGTAATTAATGTACGGCGGGCCTGCTCCTGTTAACGCCCATCGGAGCATTGTTGTGGAAGACGGCAGTTTCAGGTGAATCATCAAAGACGCTGGTTCCTACGAGGCGGATAAACGATTTTTAGGAGGATTAACTCTTCTGTTGGAAATAAGTGCAATTTAGTGTTAAATGTGTGTACAAGGAAAGTTACGGGGAAGTTATAGGTGCTTTCTTTTCTTTCATAGTTGGAGGCTTTTGTTTTAACAGATTGGAAGTAATCTTGAAGCGTCTTCGAATAACCGTTTTGGACGACATGCAGTGGAAGTTACAGAAACTACACACATTCTTTCTTTCAGATGGCAATTTAAAGACTTACAAGTTAAAGATAACCTGTTTCAAAATATGTTTCCATTAAATATTTTTCACCTAAGTTTCCAATTTTTCATGTGAGATAATCCAATTTTTCATGTCTTTTATTTTCATTTTGTACGTGCATTTTTCACTTTATATAAATATAACAGCAAATAAATTATCCCTGCTTTCCAAACATGGAATGAAGAGTAAAATAGAGAAATGGACATATTCGAAATCCCAACTCAAACACGGAAATAAGCATGTTAGTTTGAAGATTCTGTTGAAATGTACTTACCTTCAGACATCAGTATATAAGATTACATTTTTAAATAAAGTTCAGTGATCTCTCACTTGTATGCGTTAGCAGGAAACATCGTCAAAAGGTTGCATAATGGAGAAACGCGGATAAACGAAAAACTACAAAAGGGCGCTTAAAAATTAAATATTAGTACACTTTTCTGCATTATATTGTTAATAAATGCATGACTACTATGAAAAAATTAAATAATATCAATTTCAAAACGAAATGAATTTATTTTGGGTGAATTACACAATTTTTCATGAACAGCAAGAAAATGGAACTCCTTACATATCCAAATATTTCATCGTTATTCCGATCACCCCTAGTTTTCTCACAAAATAATGAATGATGCGTTTCAAGATTCATAAAAATGTTAAGAAATAATGAGATAAGAAACACATGTGTAGTGTTTTTTAAGGTAAGGTCCTCATACATTAATGAGGTGTGTGAAAAATTTGAGAATTATATCCTAAAATGTGTTTCTCATATGACGAGGAATATGTGATAACTTAAACCAGTTTTTAATGGCTTGGAAAGGGAGAAAATATTACGTCGTAAGAACACATTTCAAAGATCGTACATACATTAGGAAAGGAAATGATTTTTTGTAATCCAGCAGTAAATGCTTAATTTCAAAATTCACTTATTAGATCATGTACAAATTTTCAGCCTTTTATCATAAAACGTCTCAGAGATATCGTATAACAAAGATGATCAGGGACTATATTTTCCCCTACAAAAGAATGAGACGCCTCGCTTAACCCTTTGATGCCCAGCCATTTTCATATCAATATAGAAGACCAACTGGATAGACTGCCCAACGCTGAAAAAGTGCAGTCGTTGCCATCGATACATTTAACTACCAATACCATTGCTGTCGATCGGAATAGCCCATCTGACACAACAGAGCTACAGAAGTTTTACGCCACGGGTAGCTGCGCGGTCGTACAGACAACTATGTCAGAGGAGAACACATTTCTTTAATACAAAAACCAAATTTAATTAACCTAGCGCATCTAACTGTTTCGTCGGGATCTGCGATTAACATTAAAAATAAAATATCAACCTTTTTAATTGACAAAGGTATATCAACTAATTCAATTTTAGATGCGATGGGACAATTATCATTACTGGTACAAAGGCAGAAGTAATAAGTCTTCTGGAAGCTGAGTTAACCGTGCACTTCAACAGCTTATTTGTATGCTGCATCTTAACGATCTTCTTTTACGACATCTTTAGGTTTAGCTTGACGGTGTAATTGATGGCCCCAAAGAATTTTCTGGTGCGATTAGCAAGTTATTGCAAATTTGCCATACACTTTCTGTAACCAAATTCTGTAAAATCGAGGGAAATCTGTTTTCAGATGTCGATAGGAGTATTTTGAGTACAGATCAACGATGTTTGTTGGATATGTTGAAACCGGTGTCTTCAGGAGAATGCGTCAAGATTTAGCTGCTATTCAACAAACACTGGTGGTTGCATTCCAGGTAGTTGGCAAACGCAAAGAGTCCTTCGTCTTTATGCGGCGATTGAAGAGCCTTCCGAAAACTTGTTACATTTAGTTACATATTGTTGCGGAATTACTCTGCTACTCCTGGGGTTCGTCGTTCTAAAGTCCAGTTGGTGTAAAAAGTTCAAGTAAAAAGTCACTTGTCAGGATGGAACACAAACTTTATTGCTTCTAGAACTTCGTAGAACAATCAGCTGTACACAATTCACAAGCACAATCTAGCAGTAATGTGCTTTTAACAGTTCGCTTAGATCAGAAGCTCTCACAAATGCTGTATTTCTCACACAAAATAGAACACTTTCACTGGTAGAATTCAGTGAAAATATACGACAAATAACACTAACAGTCTCTCAAGACTCAGCGATGAAGAATTTACACACAGCACTTAAATTCAAAGCTTCACAAACAGTGCGAAAAACAGCTTCCTTTACAAAGCAAGCGTATTCACTCTCTCAAAGCTTGATCAACACTGAACTGTCGGGGCAGCGCGCCGTTTTATATAGGGGAGGCAGAAACTGCGGGAAGCTTCTAGAGGAGTATATTTCTTGAAGATTCTACATAAAGCGAGAATATTGATTACGTCATAGAATGGAAATGTTAGGTTATTATGCGTTTTTAATGCAGGAAAAACAAATTCCAGGCCCCATTGGGAAAAACGCGCCAAATGACCAAAAAGTCGCCAAGCTTGGCGACTTTTGGCGAAATATCACCAAATTCGGCGCCAAAAATAAGTCCTCAAAAGTGAAGAGATCTAAGCTCTAGGACTAATATTTCTCGAGTTTTCTAGAACAATGGCCAACCGAAACCTCATATCTCCGGTTCTAATTGGCCGATTTTGATGCAACAAAAAGCAAAATTTATCTATTTGAAGCGTAGAATACGAATTTTAAACCATTTTAAGCCACAGAGCAGCGGGTTGCCCCGAAAATTCGTAACATTGCCTCCTTCCCAAGGACTGCACGTCCCGGGCAGTACAATCCCTAGTTAGGAGGTCACACAAGTACCTACACTGTATAACACTTAACAAGATCTTTACAACAAAATTCAAGCAAGTAATCGATAGCACAATAAGCAAATACACATAAATAAATAAATAAATAACATAATAAATAATTACACTGTAATAAATGATAAACATAATAAACAAATACGCATTAATGAAAACTAATATATTACAAATATGTACACTAGACATGGCGTAAGTAGTGAGTGAAAGAGAGTTGAGGAAAGAGGAAGAGAAGGGAAAGACAGGAAAGAAACGAGAGATGAAAGAAAAGGGGAATTACGCCATAGTGACCATGGTCTGAGCTAATTACAACCGCGGTAGATGGCAAGCCGATCGTAATGTACAACTCTTGGCTTCGAGTTTGGTGACTTACGAATCCGTACGATGACGTCATTCAGTCGGTTTAGGACTGTGTAAGGACCGTCCCACGGCGATTGCAGCTTGGGAGACATGCCTTTCCGTCGAGTAGGATTCCATAGCCAAACTTTGTCACCTGCGTTGAACTCGTGTCCCGTAGCCTTCGTGTCGTAGCGAGTCTTCATCTTTTCCGTGTTCAGGTTGATCCGCTCCCGAGCAAAATGATGCACATCTTCAAACCGTGACCGAAGGTTTTCCACGTACTCCTCTGTGCGATGAAGGCGCATCTGGAGGGCGGCCGAACACTAGATCGGCGGGAAGACGAAGATGTCTGCCGAACAGCATCTGGGAAGGCGTGAAGCCGGTAGTCTCATAGACGGCGCTCCTATAGGCCAGCAGGAAGAGGGGGAGTTTCTTGTCCCAGTCCTCTTGATTCCTAGATACCAGAAGCGAGAGGTTGTTTAAAATTGTGCGATTGAACCTCTCCACCATGCCGTCGGATTGTGGGTGTAAAGGCGTAGTCTGGGTTTTGTCCATTCCAAGAAGTTGGCATAGTCCTTTAAAGACTGCAGAGGTAAAGTTCGTTCCTTGGTCGGAATGAAGTTGCAGAGGGGTTCCATATCTGGAAATCCATTCTTGCACCAGTACCTCTGCTACGGTCGTAGCTTCTTGATCGGGAATAGGAAACGCTTCGGGCCATTTAGAGAAGTAGTCAATGACAACTAGGATGTATTTGTTGCCATCCGAAGTTAGCGGAAGAGGTCCCAGGATGTCGAGGGCAATCCTCTCAAAAGGCACTCCTACATTATAACGATGTAGTCTTCCACGGCTTCGTTTCTTCGGGCCTTTACGGGCGGCACAGGCGTCACAAGCTTGACACCACTTTTCCACGTCGCCTCGAGCCCTAACCCAGTAGAAGCGCTCGCGAACTTTCTGCAGGATCTTCATTACGCCAAAATGGCCTCCAGTGTAGCCATTATGAAGTTCTTCTAGAACCTTCGGAATCCTCGAACGAGGGAGTACTAACTGCCATCGGAGCATCTTGCCGTCATCCGACTCCCATATACGATACAGGACTCCATTCCTCAGGCGAAGCGAATCCCATAAAGCCCAGAACTGTTTTGTTGCCGGACTTAAGATGATATTTCTTGCCAACTGGGCTTAGCGTTGGATTTTTCCATAAATTCCACAATAGGTTTGATGTCGCTGTCTGCTAATTGGTCCGCCCGAACATTTTCGTCACTCCAGGCATCTTAAGATGGTGCCGATGACGTAACTTGGCGGACAACGGGATGTTTCAGATGGTAATTTTTCTCTGGCCTGGAGCAATAGCGACAGCTGTCTATGCAGGGCCTTCTCGACGAAGCATCTGCATTTCCATGAGATGACCCTTTCCGATGACGTATCTCGATGTCATATTCTTGTAATCTCTGTATCCACCTGGATATTTGGCCCTCTGTATTCTTGAAATTTAGAAGCCAGGTTAAAGAGGCATGGCCCGTTCGGAGCAGGAACTTTCGGCAGTACAGGTAATGATGGAAGTGCTCCACGGCTTTAATGATAGCAAGACGTTCCTTTCTCGTAACACAATAGTTACGTTCTGCCTTTGAAAGGCATTTGCTCCAGTAAGCAATGACGTGTTCTTGGCCATCTATCTCCTGGGACAAAATTGCTCCGACACTCTCCTTACTTGCGTCTGTGTCTAGGATAAATGGCTTGTCAGGGTGAGGATACGACAAGATCGGCGAAGATGTTAAGGCCGTCTTCAGTTCGTTGAATGCGCCCTCACATTCCTCAGTCCATAGAAATTTCTGTCCAGTCTCGGTCAATTTGTGAAGAGGTCTTGCAATTTGAGAAAAGCCCTTCACGAATTTTCGATAGTAAGTACACAGACCGAGAAAACTTCTTAAGTCATGGATATTCTCGGGACGACTCCAGTTCTGGACTGCGGACGTCTTTTCGGGATCGGTTCGGACTCCGTGGGCGGATATTATGTGCCCGAGGGAACGTACTTCCCGACGAAACAAATTGAACTTCGATGAACTTAGTTTCAAGTTTGCCTCTTTTAATTTCTGCAGTACCTTTCGAATGTTCTCGAGATGCTCTTCGAAAGTCTTTCCGACGATGATGATATCGTCCAAATAAACGAGACATGCTTCGTAGGAAAGTCCTCTCAACACTGTCTCCATCAGACGCTCGAATGTAGCCGGTGCGTTGCAGAGTCCAAAAGGCATAACTTTGAACTGCCACAATCCTTGTCCCGTGGTGAACGCAGTCTTTTCACGGTCATCGGGGTGGATTTCTACTTGCCAGTAGCCGCTCTTGAGATCCAGAGTGGAGAACCATTCATTTCCCGTTAGAGTGTCCAATCTGTCGTCTATCCTGGGAAGAGGGTAGCTTTTTTCTTGGTAATGTCATTCAGACGTCTATAGTCAACGCAGAACCGGGTGGAACCATCTTTCTTTCGGACCAAAACAATCGGCGAGGCCCACGGACTAGTCGATGGCTCGATGACGTCATCACGCTGCATCTCCTCTAAAAGTCTGCTCACCTCTTCTTGCTTAGCAAACGGCAGCCGCCTAGGATGTTGCTTGATGGGAAAAATGGCTGCCTGTATCTATCCTATGTTGAGTTAAGCTCGTACGGCCAAAGTCACCCGAAGTTCGGGAGAAGAGGTCTTCAAATTCAGCTATTACTTTCTCCGCAGCGCTTCTCTGTTCTGCCGTTAACTCCACGTCTTGTATTAATTCCTTCGTCAGGCACTCGGAAGATTTAGCTGTCGTTTGGCTGATGTTCTTATTGATGCAGGTAACAGGAGTGCATGTCGCCAACACTTCATTTTTCTTTATCACCTTCGACTTGTCCGTCACATTTACTACTCTAACTGGAATTTCTGTTCTCGACAAGTCCACAAGTGTTGCTCCCACAAGTACTCCTCTGACGGAATCACTATTGTTCGGGTGTTCGATTAATCCAAAACGGAATTTATTGCTTTCTTTTACTGTTCCAGAAATTATTGAATCAGTTCTGGGAGGTAGAGTGATATCAGTCTGGGCTATTATTTGCTGAACAGGTAAAATAGTTTCATTTTTAATATCGAACGCAGCTATTTCTTCTGAGTCTGAACGAAGCTCATTATTCTTAAAGTCCAAGTTAAATTTGTGCGATTTTAAAAAGTCGAGTCCGAGAATAAAAGAGTCTGTAATATTGGCGACATATACCACATGGTCGTATCTGGCATTTCCAAACGTGATTTCTACATGCGCTTTTCCGCCCACTTCGATCTTGTCACCTGTCACAGTCTGGAGGGTCAGCGAGGGCGGAGTCCAGATAATCTTCAAATTTAATTTCTTGGCCAGATTCATCCTTATGATGGTTACGTTCGCTCCAGTATCAATCACCATGTGGCATGGGGGACCATTAACATATCCCAGTACGAAGAGTCCATTACTGCTGCCATTCACTGATGAAATCTGTAAGACTTTCAAACGAGGCTTTTGAATATCCCTCAGCCTCTGTTCCTGAAAGTCGTCTCTTTTCTGTCTTCCTTCATGGGCTTCTCTGGTGCATTGATAACCGCGATCTTTACGACGAGAGTTCTTTTGTGCGTCACAGTATTTTCGTAAATGCCCCTCGCTGTTGCACCTCCAACATTTTACTTTCTTTGGGCCATCGCTCGTTCTATCGGATCTTAATTTTCGTTCTATGAGATCCTCAATTCTCTTCAACCTGTTCTCGACGCTCTCTGTGTCTTTGTCAGCTACCTCTTGGACCGTGACCGCTCTAACAGCATGCCGATCTTTTCTCACGGCCCGCTGGGCTGCCTCTAGTTTCATTGCGAACACCAGAGCAGACTTCAAATCCTGATAATCCTCCAACATGAGTGCCTTTTGGGTTTCTGGATCACGGATGGCTTCAATAAAATGACGCACCGCCATTTCTTCTCGGACATTATCAAGGTGGTCCATGTAGGCTAGATGACACAGCCTATCTATGTCCGAAGCAAGATCTTGAAGGGTCTCGCCAGATCTCTGCATCCTTGACTTAAGTTGGATTCTACTATATTCTTTCTGGCACTTCTCTCCGAATTTCACCTCCAAGGCACTTGCGAGGGCGTCAAAATCTCCTATCTTCGTCGCTCCAATAGTTTGCAATACGTTAATTGCATCTCCGCTAAGGGAAGCGGCCAGTTGGTCCGCTTTCTCGGACTCGCTCCAACCATTGGCTTTGGCGACGATTAAAAATTGGGTCTTGTAGGCTTCCCAGGGAGTCTTTCCGTCATAAGTGGTAAGTTTCACTGCTGGGTGGCGTGACGACAGCCTGATGTTTTCCGGTATCTTTCCCAGCTTGACGAGGGAGTCCAATTTTTCTTCCATTTTAGCTTCACATTCTTCCCGTATTTTCGAAACTATATTTTCTTTCCAATCCAATTTGTTCTCGATTTTATAATTAAATTCTTCACGTAATTCTTTCATGTTTCTTGCTTGGCTTTCTTCTAGTATCGACATTCTCTTCTCCATATTTTCTTGGTTTGTCTGTATTTTTTCCTCCAGTCCGGCTTCTAATTTCTGCTCCAGTCCGGATTTCATCTCGTCGTGTGCGGCTCTTAATTCTTCCAGTCCGGTCTTCACATCGTCGTGTGCGGCTTTTAACTCCTCCAATCCGCTTTTCACTTCATTGTGCGCTGTCTTTAACTCGTCCAATCCGGATTTTATCTCGCCTTGTACAGCTTTTATCTCATCTTGTCCGGCTTTCATCTCGTCTTGTCCAGACTTCATCTCCTTCATCATCTCCATGAGTTTTTGAAGTTGTTCTTCCATTTTTCGTCTAGTCAAAACCATGTACTGGAGAATTAAAGTCTTTCTTTAGAACCCCGATTCTGACACCAAATGTTGCGGAATTACTCTGCTACTCCTGGGGTTCGTCGTTCTAAAGTCCAGTTGGTGTAAAAAGTTCAAGTAAAAAGTCACTTGTCAGGATGGAACACAAACTGATTCTAGAACTTCGTAGAACAATCAGCTGTACACAATTCACAAGCACAATCTAGCAGTAATGTGCTTTTAACAGTTCGCTTAGATCAGAAGCTCTCACAAATGCTGTATTTCTCACACAAAATAGAACACTTTCACTGGCAAGAATTCAGTGAAAATATACGAGAAATAACACTAACAGTCTCTCAAGACTCAGCGATGAAGAATTTACAAGTCAATGAAGACGAAGTCGATGAACAAGTCGATGAAGAATTTACAAAGTCGCCAAGCTTGGCGACTTTTGGCGAAATATCGCCAAATTCTGCGCTAAAATATAAGTCCTCAAAAGTGAAGAGATCTAAGCTGTAGGACTAATATTTCTCGAGTTTTCTAGAACCTCCACTGAAAAACAATGGCCAACCGAAACCTCATATCTCCGGTTCTAATTGGCCGATTTTGATGCAACAAAAAGCAAAATTTATCTATTTGAAGCGTAGAATACGAATTATAAACCATTTTAAGCCACAGAGCAGCGGGTTGCCCCGAAAATTCGTAACAATATAGTTAGTTGAAGGTATACGGTCCAGTGTGGTTCGACATAAAAGGAAAGACATGGAGCATCGAAGGTTCTAGACAATTGTGGAAGCCGATTATGTACTTAAGATATATGCCGGATCACCTAAACAAGCTGTTGAAGCTGTCATCCAAAGAAACGGATTTTTTGCACATACAGATAATTTGCTTCTAGCTGTGTAATACGATGATAGACATACTATTCGAGAATTAGCTTACCCTACGGTTATTTCTTCCAAAAAAGAGAATCGGAATATTTCATCTCTGAAAAATTTTCGTGTAACAGTAATAAAAATGCAAGGAACTGATTGTACGGATCAGTGGCGGCTCGTGGGATACAACAAGTACAGCCGGGCTGCACTCGAAATTATTAGGACATACTTTAAAATAATTTATTCTACTAATTTTCCTAAAGTCAGATTAGAATTGTGGAACTCTTACGGTAAATTAAAAAAATCTCCAAAAAAAACTCCCCCGAAAAAACGTATTGTGGCCGGATCGCTCATTCAGAAAAAAAAGCACTTTAATCTTCCCGCAATTCCATTGGGAAAATCTTTGGTTCAGCCCAGAGCGCAGAAAAGAAAATTGGCAGCACCGTTGCCATGACAACGACTACGTCAGCAGCCTCTCCGGCATAGGGAGTATGCAGATGATACACCTGATGGAAGATTTTCTAACGGCGGCTGAACTTGAGAACTCGACTAACTGATTCGCTCGGACGAGAAGTGAGGGAGGGGTAAGGAGAATATATGTTTGGAAAACTCTGGGCTTTATATTGCTGAATTTATCAAGAAGGTAAGCCTGAATAGACGCTTATGAATGGACAATTACCCATGAAAGCAGTATTGTTTTTAAGTAAGCAAGAACTGGCATTTAGAGGACATGGCGAGAGAGAAAATTCTTTAAACATGGGAAATTTTAATGAGCTTTTAAAATGATTGATATCAGAATTAAAACAACGCCTTTTTATGGGGACATCACTGACCGATTCGCATGTTTAAAAGAAAGGAGGATTGATTTGACTTATAAAAAATAAGTAAGTTTTCTTTTTTTTTTTTCTTCTCAAGATATCGTTACAAAAGAAAATTCTAAGGAAACTTCGAATCAGACACGGATTAATGAATTTTGAGGATAAGAGCGGCTGGTTGAAATTTATGTCCATTTTATGGAAGTAAAATAGGATCTCAGACATTATTTATGTAATTTCTTTTTTTTTTTTTTTTTTTTTTTTTCCCTCGGTGAGGGCTTAATCCGCCAGCTTTCGAATTCAGTAACAAAGATTTTCCAATCCTCTCCGGAGGAAAGGGGGGGGCTCATATGCTTCCGGCTGCACTAACATTTTTGACCACGGGCCGCCACTGGTACGGATTTAATTTTTTGGAATAATTACGAACGGTCAGAGCCTCCATTTTTGAAAGATATTTCCGATGAAGAGTTAAAAATATTCCTGTCAAAGGAGATTGCTTTAATGAAATTGACTAATTTATCTAGCTTCCAATGCCACACACAAAGAACTGAACGCTGTGTGAAACTGCTAACAAAGGCTGCATCTCTTGCTTGTGGAGACGAAAGGAGGGATGGATTTATGAGATCTAGGCTCGAATCAAGGAATATAATGAAATCTTTTAATTCAAAATCAGAGCTTAGATTGAAATAGTTTTCTCACGTGCTAATTATATCATATATTTATTATATATTGGTACTTTAAAGTGTATTTTTATCAGTTAAACTCTTGTATTGATTTTAAGTTTATTTGTTGCCTTTAGCATATCAACTTAATAATATGCAAAAATTAAAACAGTTCTATTATTTGGAGCACCTACAAAAATACTCCTATCACCTGTAGTTTTCATATCGATACTTTTGAGACGCGGCCGGAACATTCATACTTTATTACCTGAGTCATCTTCTAAATTTATAAAAAGAATAATTTGTTTACAATTTTAATACATTTTTTAAACAGTAACAATTTTTAACTTTTTTTCGGATGCTTGGGGCACAGGAAGATATGAACGAAAATAGATATAAATGTATGTTTCAACTAATGTACTCAAGACACAACTTTATGATCATGCTCCAAAAGCAATTTCGAATTTTTAATTAAAAAAAATACATGTAAACTCAGATACCCAATACGCAACTTTTCCACCCTAGGCCATAATTAATTTCGAAATTTTTTTTCCCTATATACTTTTCGATCCACCCTAATACATATATAGTAAAATGGGTAAACTTACGAATCAAAGCATCATTCAACAGCCGTTATGGTAGTCCATATATTCAATAAACATAAAATCGTATCCAAAAAAAGGCATAAGTAGATGTACCCAGTAAATATAAAATCCAAACAAAGTTAAAATTGAAAAATTAAATGGAATTGTCCGGAATAAAACAATGAGTAGTTAGCATCGGCAATACTCATCAGGCCCCACGAACCGAATACTTGCTACCAAAATAAAAAGAAAATAACAGGATTTCAATGTAGTTACTTAACACAAAGAAAGCTAAGACTACGAGGGGGGGTGGGGAGCTATCCTGTTATCAAAAAACAAAAATGGAGGTAAGATGGCCGAAAGCATGAGGTATGCATGCATGGCTTCAAGACAGAGTGAAGAATGTTCATACTGTTGTCAAAAGATGAGGAAATTGTACCAGATGCCAAATTTCGAAAGTTAAATAATGACAAGAATTAAATAATTTTTAAAAAATGGTAATAATTGCATGATATACATATATATATATATATATATATATATATTAGGTATATTATACTTGAATAGGTATACATCTAACTACGCCTCTCTCTCTCTCTCTCTATCTATATATATATATATATATATATACAGTATATATACATATATATTTTATTTCTTCTTTTTCTTCTTCTTCTTCCTATTATTATTATTTATTTCATTTTTTTATTCATCTTTTTATTAACTATTACTTCTTACTTATTGTTAAACGTTTCTCCAATAATTCTGGCAACGCATACTTTTTCCTCTTCAGTTAGCAACAGCTCCATGGTTGAGCCATGTTTTCAAGCTTAAAGCTTTTGGTCTCTTCGTCTCCATTTTTGTCTTCATAATTACTTTTTAACAGGGTATGTCTTCATGATTACATTTTAACAGATTACCCACCCCCCGTAGTTACATATTTAGCTTTCTTTGTGCTAAGTGACTACTTTGAAATCGTGTTATTTTGTTTTTTATCTTGGTAGTAACTATTCGGTTCGTGGGGCCTGACAAGTATAGCCGATGCTTGCTATCCATTGTTTTACTCCATCCAATTCCATTTGATTTTCATTTTTACCATTGTTTGGATTTCTATTTACTGGATATATCTACTTATTCTTGTTTTGCATACGATTTTGTGTTCATTGTATATGTGGACTACGAAACTGCTGTAGAATTATTCCTTGATTCGTAAGTTTAGCCATTTTACTATTATATATATATATATATATATATATATATATATACTGTTTTTAAAATAACTGAAAAAGAACATTACATTTTCCTTCATTATATTTTCCTCCCTTCTTTGTCGCAGGTCAATATCTTACATTTCATAACGAGGAAAAAAAATATTTGAATTTAATTAATTAAAAACATTGTCATTTAGATACATTAATTGAACTGCGCTTGAAAAAAATTGATTTCATTACTCGCATTTTTTCCGTTTAAACTAGTATTTCTAGGAAAATATTTTTAAACCGTTTTATCGCTGAATAAGGGTCATCGAAGTATAAAGGAGCCACATTTACATCAAACTTGAAACGAGAAAAACCTAAATTAAAATTAGCAATTCAAATGAAAACCATTAAAGCGTTTTTGTTCGAAGTTCTTAGGGTGAAACAAAGAATTTTCATAAGTTTAATGGAATCCTCACCGGATCATTTGCATACAAATTAAGAGCACGAAAGAAAAATTTAATTAGTATAACTGTTTCCTATTATACCGCAAAGCGGCGTTAAAAATGTTTCAATATTTAAAAAATTCAGAATGGCACAATGTATAGTGTTAGCCTCATTATGTAAATCCCTACATCCTTTTATCATTTCAATATAGTTTCTCTAGGAAATGGACAATAGATTTATTCTTTACCCCAAAGACACATCGGCGTTAGTTAATTTGTCTTCACTGTAATTATGTTTATTTATAATAAATATATTAATCCATGGATTTTATTAGATTTCCTGCCGTAATAAGACACTTCTTCTGTACTTTACTAGTTCATTTGAATAACATAAGCGGCGGGTGTACTTTCGTATGCATGGTAATACAATTACTATAATATTATTTTTTAAAAGTTTTCGCACACACCAATTGTTTATGAAAGCGCATAAACACGGGCATAAAAATGTGACACAGTTTATCATTTTTTAAAATTACATTTCCTTGAGAATTTATAATGAATAATATTTTAAGAACTTCCAAGGATATTTTATTTAACCTTTGGGGTTTTGAAAGTTTAAAATAGTACATGTTGATGCCATGGCACACAAGAAAAGAAATGTATAATGCGTTCTGAATATAAGCAGCAGCAATGGTTCATAAATTTATAATTCTAGATGTTCTTTGATATATTATAATTTTTTGTCAGCTATCTTGAATATTAATAAGATTATAGAACCATTCCAAGATTTTATTCAATCTTCTCATGAAGAAAATTTCAAGTGCTAGAAAAGGAAAAAAGACTACTATATTGGACATTAACCAAGGTTGTCGGATATTAAGTGAACTGCTCACTAATTTTACTGTCCGTTCATTATGTTTCTCCTAAAAATAGCAAATATACTTTTTCTGCACTGTTTCTTTTTTGCGTAATGGGAAATATTTGGTTTGGTTTGATTCGATTTGATTCAACTTGATTATGGGAATACATCCGATTATATACATAAAGTATCTTGGTCGAAGGGGTGGGGGGGCATTCCAAGAGATCCAAACCTGTATTTACGCGAAGTTTTGGAGAAAACCCACGGGAAACTCCGAACGGTTAGGTCGACGGACGTGACCTGGATTTGAACGAGGCACCTTTCAGTCTTCCAGTTGAATGGGCTATGCGCTCGACCACTGGTTGGGCGGGAAATATTTGGATGAGCGAACGAAATGGAATGTCAGTTGAACCAGTTCGTAATGCATACATATAAAAAAAAATATTTATTGAAAGTATGTAGCTTCTTCAATTCTGCAGAGTCAACTGATAAGGATCTTAAGATTAAGAATATCAAGATTGGAATATACGTATTTAATTTTAAAAAAAGTTTGTATTAGTATTGGAATTGCATAAATTCCTCATAATGATAGCAAAATATAAATTAATTGACAATAAAATATAATATTTCCTTTTAATTCCCTATTATTTCAGGAATTTAGAAGTCATAAGAGTAAAGTAACTATAAAATATGCCATGGGCCATCAAATATCTGCAAGTTTTATTGTAGCAATACGAGTGCTCAAGCAAAGGAATAACTTCAATGAGCAAGCTATTTATTTTTTATTTATTTGAATTCTTGAATGATAGCTTATTACAAAAAAACTGGTACACCTGCCTAATATCGTGTAGGGCCCCCACGAGCACGCAGAAGTGCCGAAACACGACGTGGCATGGATTCGATTAATGTCTGAAGTAGTGCTGGCGGTAATTGACACCATGAATCCTGTAAGGCTGTCCATAAATCAGTAGGAGTAAGAGGGGGTGGAGATCTCTTGAACAGCACGTTGCAAGGCATACCAGATATGTTCAATAATGTTCATGTCTGGGGATTTTGGTGGCCAGCGGTAGTGTCTAAATTCAGAAGAGTGCTCTTGAAGCCACTCTGTAGCAATTCTGGACGTGTGCGGTGTCGCATTGTCCTGCTGAAATTCCCCAAGTCCGTCAGAATGCACAATGGGTATTAATGGGTGCAGGTGATCAGACAGGATGCTTACGTACCTGTCACCTGTCAGAGTCGTATCTAGACGTATCACGGGTCCCATATCACGCCAACTGCACACGCCCCGTGCCATCACAGAGCCTCCACCAGCAACAGTCCCCTGTTGACATTTAGGATCCATGGATTCATTAGGTTGTCTCCATAATCGTACATGTCCATCAGCTCGATTCATTTGGAGCCGCGACTCATCAGACCAGGCAACGTGTTTCCAGTCATCAACAGTCCAATGTCGTTATTGACGGGCCCAGGTGAGGCGTAAAACTTTGTGTCGAACAGTCAATAAGGGTAGACGAGTGGGCCTTCGGCTCCGAAAGCCCATATCGATGATGTTTCGTTGAATGGTTCGCACGGTGACACTTGTGGATGGCCCAGCATTAAAATCAGCAGCAATTTGCGGAAGAGTTGTTCGTCTGTCACGCTTAATGATTCTCGTCACTCGTCGTCGGTCCCGTTCTTGCATGATCTTTTTCCGGCCTCAGCGATGTCGGGGATTTGATGTTTTACCGGATTCCGGATGTTTTACCGGATTTGTTTTACCGGACGTGCCTCGTTATTCACGGCACACTCATGAAATGGTCGTATGTGAAAATTCAAATTTCATCGCTACCTCGGAGATGCTATGTCCCATCTCTCGTGCGTCGACTATAACACCACGTTCAAACTCGCTTAAATATTGATAACCTGTCATCATAGCAGCAGTAACCGATCTAACAACAGTGCCAGACACGCATTGTCTTATATAGGCGTTGCCGACCGAAGCGCCGTACTCCTCCGTACGCCGTACGCCGATTGGTTCCATATCTCTTTGTTTGCATACGCATGCCTGTACCAGTTTTTTTGGCTCTTCAGTGTATTTATACACTACTGGTCAAAAGTATTGCAAGTTTGAGAAATCTAACCATCGTTTCAAGAATAAGCCCAGAAAAAGTGGACAGGAAATTTGCAGATTTAAATATTTTTGAGAATGTATATAGTATACCTGGAAAGAATACATCGAAAAATCATCTAAAGACAAAATGAGAGCTTTAGGAACGAATAATGAAAGTTAACACAATGAAACACCGAAATATGTGTTGTAAAACATTGTGGATTCCATATTTAAAAGATTGGCTGTTGTGATCGAAGTCAAGGCTGCTCAGCAACATAATAAATGATTTTTATTTCAATTGCATTTATTTATTATCTTTTTTTTTGCAGGACTTGAAATTATTTCTTTATTTAATTTTATTCCGGCGAGGCAAAATGGATTATGATTGCTATAATAACTACATATTTTTTATGATATTTTTTCAACAAATTAAAAAATTATTTTTGTTCTTTAATCTTATGATATCTTGTCTCTGAAGTCATTAATTTAACATGGTGACATAAAAAAATATCAATTATATTGATTTTTCCTTTTGAGGAGGGAGAGAGGGCTTAATCTTGAAAAGGGCTAGATTTCTGTAACTTGCAATACTTTTGGCCAGTAGTGTGTGTGTGTGTGTGTGTGTGTATATATATATATGTGTGTGTGTGTGTGTGTGTGTGTGTAAATATTGTTCTGTAATATTACTTTATTTTTCGTGTATAAGCCGGGAATTTTTTTGGAATAGCAGATTCTGCCATCATATGTCTACTGTAACCCAAGCAATTATCTATTGAATCTCAATGGTGCTCATAATTAAAAAGCCTTACTTAAACTGACTACAGACGAAACGAGGTATCAGAATAATGTAAAATTTTCTGAACATAAGTACTACAAAGGTGAATACAGTAGAAATAATATAGACGTTAGATTTCTTTAGCTTAAAGAAAGAAGATCAATAATAATTCCAAACAGAGACACTAGAGAGAGTCCTATTATTAATTAAGGCAATTAGCCATGATGCAGTAGAAAGCACATCAGAAATAATGTCTCCGAGAATTTTTGTAGCTTCTGTACCATAAAAAGTAAAATAAAATAAAATTCACTTGTACTGTAGGATTTTAATTTAAAAAGTCACCTTCTGGTGATATTTCGAACTAAGCTTATCTATCACTGAAACAATTCCCATGCCCTTATGAAGTGTTGTACGAACTTTTACAAGTTTCTCATGACCAAATATGGCTGTAGACACCTTTCAAATAGCATTTTCAAACTAAGGTTGCCTTATATTTACACTTTCATCCTCTCCTATAATATCCATAATCTGCCTAATTAAGCAATATGTGCCTCCTTCTTTATACTTAAGCAAAATTCCTGACACAAAGTGCGTGCTCTGACAGCTTTTAAGAAATTTCACACTAAGAAAAATAAAATAAAACAAAATAGAAAAACCCCAGCGGAAAAACAACTGTGAAATAATGCGTCTCATTTTTCTCGCGATAATTTAAAAATGTAATTTGGAATTTTAGTTTTTAATATGCCATCAACTCTTATTTCTTCTGCGCTATCCGCCGGGTAATGCGTTGTGCACGTCAGAATGCATGTTCATTATTTTTGATTCTGAATTTCTCCGGCACTGACAAAACAATTTATCTTGATCTTTTTCCGTTCTAAAAGTCAAAAATCGTCTTTTAAATTTCTCATTATTTACCGTGTTTTATCTTAATGACAAGTAGCTTAAAACGTCCTCCTAATTTTTTGACAGTTTTGCTGACTTTTGGAGAATTTTCCAATGGGTGCACAGCAAAATAAGATTAATGTGACGCACAAGACGCAGGGAATAAAAATGTGTTTATATTCCGTGGGTTGTGTGTCATGCTTATTTCATTTTTCCACATTATGCCTTTAGAATGCATTAAATAATGTTTTCCAGACGTTATATAAGTCTAGAAAGATTTATGTGAAAATTGAAAAATATGTCGCGAATTATTCCTGACAGACTTTAAGCGACACACAAGATTATTAACTTTTAATACTGATGTATTGGGGAGCATACTACTTGCGTAAATATAAACAAGTAAGGTCAATCATGCGAAGTACATCAACTATAAAGCACTTTCCAACACAACTGTGCTATCTACTTTTACATTCTGGCAACTATATTGCCGCAGCCTGTTCTTACCTTGCTGTGGTAAATCAGTTCATACCCATTTTCGGAAGAAAAAAAACGGAACGACTAGGTTAAAAAAAACATTTTTTTTAACCGATCTCCTCTACTCTGTAGAGCAAATGTATGAGAGATGTTACGCAAGGCCACGTAAGAGGTAAGTATAATATGCCACCTTTTCACTTAGAAGAGTGAGCTGTCACATTAATCAATCATATTGTTTAAGAAATCGCTGCTTGTTTCCTGGGTCCGTCGTCTAAAGTCCAGTAGGTGCAGAAATATCTAGTAAAAAGTCCCCTTGTCAGGATAGAACACGGAATTTATTGCTTCTAGAACTTCGTCGAACAATCAGCGGTACAAAGTTCACAAGCACAATCAGCCAGTAACGTGCTTATAACAGTCCACTTAGTACAGAAGTTTTCCCAAACACTGTATTTCTCACACGACATAAAACACTTCCACAGGCAAAAATTCAGTGGATACTTACGAGAAAATTCCGTAAACAATCCCCCAAGACTCAGAAATGAAGAATTTACATACAGCACTAAAAAACAAACTTCATAAACAAGCGAAAATTCTGCTTCTATAGCATCAATACACAGCCTTATAGTTAATTTGGCAGAACAGCATCTGCTTCGCTCACAGGCTACAACAAGACTGACTGGATCGGGGCCGCCCTTACCTATTATACTTTCCGACGTACGTTCCAGAAGACTCGGGACCTCTCTAAAGAGTCCCCGAACAATCGCATTTTGATTACGCCATAGAAATATTAATGAATACAAGGCTAATATGCGATGTTAATGCAGGAAAAACACCTTTACAAATCCAAAATTGCCAATCTTGGCGACTTTTTGGTGAAGTTTTGCCAAATTTGGAGCCGAAATATAAGTCTCCAAAAGTGAAATTAGAGAAGTCCTACGACCCACATTTCTCGAGACTTCTAGAAAACCCTACCTTAATCAATGTGGGAAACCCAAAACTCCATATCTCGCGTTCTTGTAAACCAATTTTCATGCTAAAAATGCAAAATTTAACTATTTGACGCGTACGAATTTTAATCTATCTTAGACACCGCAATGGCGGCTTGCTCCGAAAATTTGTAACAATATATTTACTTTTATTTGCTAGCAATAGATCAAATAAAATCGTACCAAATATAGAAAAAAAGTATGTTTTTAATAAAATTTTATATATTCGTTTATAAAAGCTTATTAATTAAAATAAAATAATAGAAAATAGCGATATTTTGATCATATGTATTTTTAATATAATTAAAATATTTTATGAAATTGTAACTTTTGGTTGCGTTAACGATATATTATATATATATATATATATATATATATTGTCTTATCTGTTCTAAATTGAATTCAAATATGAAATGACGAAGGTCATTTTTTTTAAAGAAAATGTGATTTCATAAGGGAATAATAAATAGCCTAGGTATAATTTCTGAATTTTAATGAAGTAATCTCGGGATATCCGTCAATTCGTATAACTGCCAATCTAGTATTTTAAATAAAATATCTGATGTTGACACCACATGACTTACTTGTACATATATTAAATCATACGAATTTTCGACACTTCCTTTCAACTTATTTTGTTAGAAATAGATAAAATACTGCAATAATAATAAGGCTAGCGATTTCTAGCCAAATATTTGAGCTGTCGCCAAGCTGGGCTCAGTTTGAAGCATTTGTGTTTGGGACTTAACTCTGCGATATTTCGCCAAACACCGACCACCTTAAGATAATTAGCGAGATTTTGGCCATAGCCGAAATAGTAATTCATCACAGATTTTTAATGAATTCAAGATATCAATAGATCGTAACATATTTAAAGTATTTTGGGTGGCCCTGGAAATAATTTACAGAGTTTTTTTTATTGCAAAAGAGATGCATATTTAGATGTTGCAATAGTTCTAAATACAAAATTTCAACATTCTACGGTTAAAAGTTTTATAGTCACGCAAAATACGAAATTATTTTTGTTGCCAAACGGTGATATTTCGGCAAAACTTGCCAAGGTCGATGACAAATTAGGCATGGCAAGGAATTGGGCATGGACCAAACGATGACAGACTACAGACATAATATATTGAAGATCGCCATACATATTAAGATATTGAAACGCTTTTGGGTAGTCCTGTCAACAAACCCTTCAATAGACTGGAACCAAAAATCGAGATGCTACAACAATGTTATATATGAAATTTCAACATTCTGCGTCTAAAAGTTTTTGAGATATGGTAGCTAATGAAGAGGGTAATGAAATACATACACAAGTACGTCAAAAGCTGCCAATCTTGGCGACTTTTGGCGTAATTTTTGAGTAAGGCGTCGTCGGAACATAATCCAACTATATTGTGGGACGGTATGGTGCTTGAAAGGAATGAGTGTCTCTAAAACTGTCATTGACCATAAAGTGTTGGAATTTTTTGAGTGTTCCTGCAGTAGAATTATGAATGATAAAGACACTATTTTCGATAGAGAGATTCATTTCGTAATCACTAACAACAGATATAATTTCAGATTCGTTTAAAATAGCCTAATACCTCTAAAATACGATTTAATGAATTTCTGCTTATGGAGGATAATAATGCTTTGGGTGGCCCTGTAAATAAACTATACCGTCGATTGGGACAAAAAAGGCAGATGCACAACTAGATATTACAATAATCCTAAATATAAAATTTGAATATTCTACGACCAATAGTTTTAGAGATATGTGAGTTACACAAGTACGTACAGGACGTCAGAAAAAACTGGTCAAAGTTGATTGTATATGCATTTATATGAGCATGCATTTGCATACATGCGTAGGATGAGGTGTCTTTCAAAAACGCTTGTAAGTAAATTTAGAGGTTCTCAAAATCGGTTTTTTCGTCAAAATCTGGATACAGAAATTTTTCGCGATCACATTATTGTTGTTGCATTATTAAGTTGCAAAAACAAAAAAAAAAAAAAGAAATAAGTACACAAAAAATTAAATAAAATAAAATAAACATAGCGTCATGAGTGAGCTATTGATGCAGTCAGATTGGTTTTAAATGGTCTCGGTAGAAATATTCGTCTTCTATACAAAGCTCTAAAAAGCAATTTTTTCCCTTCTTTTCCTCACAAAAATTTTTAATAATATTAATAGCTTTTATAATAAGTAAATGATATTTTTCGGCGTATTCCTTTACTTTTTTTTTAGTATTCTGCAAAAATTGAGAAACTGGTTAAGACTGCGTCTTGATGTGGTATTCCAATATAACTTCGTCTCGGTTTATTCTTTAAAATAGATTTAAGCAGTAAGAGGTACGACTTAATATGCAAATCCACGCAGGTCTTTTTTTAATTTTAATTTTTTTAAATTTTTAATTACTTATATATATTTTTTACTATTTTAACCAATAATTGCACATTTTAAAATTTATTTTTCAATAAAAATTGAAGCTTTTTCTGCGAACGTTTTGATTAAAAGCTATATTTTTCTGATTGTTTTTTGATTGTTTCTTGATTTTTTTAAATTGTAAGAATTGAGCAACCTTTCTCTACGTCTACGTTAACTATTTAAAATTGGAACTCAAGCGTCTTCCATTATAAAAGTTTGTTAATTAGTTGAAATAGGTATAAAATATTTTCTGGTACTTCAACGAAAAAAAAGAAAGATTTTTTAAAAAAATTATGCTGTTTTAATTTAAAATTTGAAACAAAACTTTAAGCATTATAAATATACAATACACATCATAATGAACAGCATAAAATCATCCTGCAGTGGCTTGGACGTTAAGTTTGGTTTTCACATAGGGTATCAGTAACAAAAGCAACAACATATTGTAAGATGTGAAGTGCAAGTGTAGACATAACTGTTTTTTGTTTTAGGAATGCTGCCTTGGGAATTCAAATTCATCTTTATGCTAAATTCTATAAAAATTGCACACAAGTTGGCTGTGTTGATGTGTTGATTATTATTAAAGAATAGCTGTTAGAAAATAGTGGATTATATCATTGTCCTATTTTAAAAATATAAAGAAAATTGATCAGTTGTATTTTTTTTATAAGTATTTTTTACTTCTATAATGTAATATAGCAGTAAAAGATGTTTTTTACTTCTATATTAGCGCAATCAATTTATTTGAATGATTTTTATTGAAGTTTAAAACTTACAAAAAATGAAAAAAATCACCGTTTAGAAAAATTATTTAAGAAATGTAAAATCTACTGAAACTTTCTATAAAAGATATCTAAAGTCGAATACTTCTGAATAGTAAATTGACTTTAGTTTAAAAGTTATATTGAAAAAAACAGTATTCAAAGTTACATTAATTCAATATTCAATTTAAGAATGATGAGAAAAAATGAAAGTTTTTAAAATACATTTTAAATAACGAATATCCGCAGATCGTAATAAATTGTACTTTTTGGTGTTTTTTGTAACATGTTTATAAATTCTGCTAGTATCATTTTTTATTTGACACCTTAGTCAATTTTGAAAAGGAGAATGGTATAGTACACACGGAAAAGATATCATGTAATTCGGGGAACATGTCCCATGTAGGAAGGCGCAAGTTTGCTACTAGTATTTTTATGCGTTAATATATAGCAATACAGATCCTCTTGTATGAGGAATCTTATCCCGGTGTACACGCAGATTTACCTTTATCAATCGTCTTTAAATTGCAGTTATTCTGGATCTCGTGAGCATTCAACCTGATGAGTAAGGTCCTTATACCATTCCATTGATCCTATTGAAAGTTAATTAACTGATGTGTTATTTAAAATAATATATTAACATTAAAAGTTAGTTCCGTATTCTCTTCAATACACTAGGCAAACAGAAGTGATCACAATCATGCAACAATACGAAAATAAGCGTGTATTGCATCGTCACCCTGGACCTCGTGGAAGATGTAACATGGTTCAGAAATAAATTAAATTTTAAAATTCTATTTTTCATTTTCTGTATTGTATAATATAGTGTAAAATGTAAATGAAATGAAGGATTATAATATGGCACAATCATATTTTTATATTATTTTAATTTCCAAAACAGTTAATGTTTTAATTTAATATTTTAACATACACTATAATAGTCCTGTACTATAGTTTTACGCATTTTCTTGTGATATTTTAAGACATCAAGAAGCTGCTCGTTTAAACGAATATAAAATACACATTTTTTTATCATATACACATAGACTATGCTTGGAAACTGAAAAGGGAAAACGGATCAAGTTTCAGCTAAATTTTCAGACTTATTTGTTTAGTTTCCCATAGTTATTGTTAATCCACAAGTACTTTTCCAATGTGCATGTTATTTTTTTACAGGGTATGTGGTGACAACTTTCCCGTATATATGAGGAATGAGGCACAATTCACACGTGTCTATTTAACACAACTTGTGTGCCCGCTCTTCGAACGATATTATACGAAAATTTTTCTTACATGTGTAACTCAAATTAATTACACAGATGCGGAAACTAAAAAAAGCACTTTAATCGGATAGTTCCGATTCAATGAAAAGGAACAGTTGAAAATAGATCTTGGGTATCATTACTTAGAAAACAGGATCTGGATTTGTGAATTTGAGAGAATATACGTTTCTTCGTAAAAAGTTAGCACTGTGACGTAAGGCCCATATCTTGAAATAAAGGTCTGAATGCGCATTTTGTTATCTGACAAAATTTTTAAAAATCTATTCTGACAGATAGATTTCAATGCGATAGAGTTTGAAAATTCGTAAATCATAAATATCCTTAATTTTTAATCAATGGCTCTTTAGTTAATCGGAAATCAGAGAATTTTCTGAATTCATTCATGGCGTGATTCTATAAGGCAGAATCTTTAAATATGAATGTATTTCGAATGCGTGTTTAATTATTATTATTACTTTTCTTTTCAAATACAAAGTTTTCATATTTGCGTTACCAAGATGACGGATACCAAAATGTAAATGGGTGAATAACGAAACTTCTACACAGCGACTGATGGAATTTAAAATGCTATTTCACTCTAAAATTCACAAAAAAGCTCCTACTTTACTTTTTTATTTTGTTTAAAGATTGAAAGAGGGTTGATATGTGCAGTTTATAATCGGATCAAATTTAAATATTCTGATAGATTGATTTTAAGATGTGACAATTTAAAAGTTATTTCTCAAACATTTCCGTCAAATGTGGAACTTCTTTGAAATATATTCTCAAAAATCAGTAAATAATGTTAAACATTCTGAACAAACTGTTTTTAAAAGAAAATTTTCTCTTCTATCCGACGATATATCGACCATTTTCTTGAGGATATTATTTCCTCTCCCATTACTGAATATCTGTGAAAAATCTCACGAATATCGATAAAATGAAGAAAAAATAATAATTCGAGTTAAAAAAAATATCGCTTCGAGGTGCATAACTTCATGTTTCGAACTTTCTGACTATCAAATTTGGCAATTCAACTTGGAACCGTTAGTTCGTAAGGCCGCCGACATATACACACAAATATCTTTTATAATTAGAAATTAAATTTTTTCAATCAAATACATACTGGGAAAATAAAATTCATACATAACTTCTTAAAGATTGAAAAACGTGGTGTATTTTTTTTCATTATTTTATCATCTCAAACTTGTTTTTAGTAAGCATAAATAGCCTTAAATGTCACCGCTTTCTCCGGAGTAACTTTATGTAGTGGCATGCAATGAATATTTAAACTGTAAGATTACAAGCGACATAAACAATGTCACATTAACTTTCCTATATCAAAAAATTAAACCCTCATACATATTTCAAGAAGTTGCAAACGGATGACAACGACAAAGGTGCATTTTTCTTATGCAAGAATAAAAATGCAATTTCAAATTTTTCTTTTAATCTGTCATCAACTACGACTCTTTTACTGTATGAGTGTACGCTTTTGCTCCAGACGTCATAATATTATATTAGATTTGAAATATTTTTTACTCATTTAAAATATGCAATACTTTTTCTCGAATAGTAAAAATTAGACTTGTTTCACAGCATATATAAAACATTATCAATATAATATACTACTTAAAGCATTTTCTAAATACTTTTGTTGTTATTTATCGTGCTGATTAAAATATAATCCTATGAAATACTGACACAAACATTGAAATTCTTAAAATTGTGTCATGTAAACTGTTATATATGACACAATCTTTGAAATTCAAATTGCCACTTAATCCGTTTTGTTTTTTCTAACTGAAAAGCATCAAATCTGTAAAATTATAAAGTATAGTTATAGCGAGGTTTAGACTTAAATTATATATTTTTAAACATTTTATGGAACGTGTTTTTTTGCTTAGATTTATTTGTTGGACCATTTTGATATTTACATTTCATATCCGTAAATACATAAGAAGGACTGAGATCAAAAGTAAAAGGAGCCAATTGTAATATTTCATACTTAACGCGTGATATCTTTTATAATAAAACCCCAGAGTGTAAACAAAGTTTGTAGTTGGCTTGCTATGTAGATAGCGAACCTCTAGCTTGCGTTTCTCGATCGCGTAGCGTCGAGACGGGTACGCAGACTATTATTTAGAATTTTGTATAGGGCTTCACTAAGACAGGTTCTACGACACCTCAATGCCATTTTTTTCCAAAATTCGAATCAGATTTCTTTAATTTTATGTTTTATATGATTTTGGAATTTTTTCTAGCCTAATACATAATAACGCCGGTAATTGCGCTTGCAGTAAAACGATATTTACGTCGTCAGATAGAGGAGACAATTTTCTTTTATAAATAGTTTGTTATGACTGTGTAACACAATTTGCAGATTTTTAAGAATTTTTAAAAGAGAGATCACTTTTGATGTCAATTTTCGTAAAATAAATTTAAAACTACTGCATCTTTAATTCTATCCGTAACAACATTTTGATATTTTGACAAATGACGTAACATTTGTTTCGCCCTCTTTTAAAAGAAAAACGGGGGAAAAATATAAATTAGGGGATTTCTTATGATTTCATTTGACATTAAACTTGCCATTTTTGGTGTCATGGCAATGGAAACTAAGTAGCTGTCCGTTGAAAAAAATGAATAAAACTACTTTCAAACGAGACGCCCGGTGCTATGAGGAAAATCATGTTCTTGCTGTTCCTCAGTAAAGTGTTGTTTCGTTAAGGTTTAATCTTTAGCATTGTCTTTCTATCGTGCAGCTTACTGGATAATATCATTTTTCTGGTGCATACTAGTTTTAAGAAATACTGTTAGAAATGTTATACCAAGGATATTTTGCACACTTTCATTTACGTAAACTAATATATAAAAACTGTCGCTTGGATCTGTTACAATTGACGCAGATTGGAGAAATAGTAGCATTGCTTTCAGTGACGTATATAGATTAAAATTCTAATCACATGTAACTGTTATTACAAAGTTGCAGTTATTGAAATGTTTGCTAAGGTTGTGGGATATCTAAATAAAATTATAATTGAAATTTTTCATCACGTTAAGGAACTGCAGAGAAAAATATTGTAGAGCACCCCAATTTATTCATTAATTTATCACTTTTACGGCTGTTATCTATATAATTAGTCAATATCTTGCGTAAACTAACTTTTTGGCTTGTAAACGAGTTTTTTGAAATTAGTATCACAATAATTCTTTAAAAAAACTGATAATAATGAAAAATCCATTTTATACGAGTTTTGTGGGAGAATAGAAATTGTGATGCACAAGAATTCACATAAAAAGTCAGTATAAAAGCAACTAAGAAAAGCTTCGTCAGAAAAGGCTTCAAAACTTTATACGAAAAATTATTCATAGTCTATATACTGGGAATTTTATTTTTAAGTTTTAAATACTATAATTTTTTTATAGAAACATTAATAATTACAAAAAAATTCAATTTTTATCGAATATTTTATATATTTGTACAGTTTTACTAATTGTTTTTTTCGCAAAACACGGTGATAAAAGTTACGCTATTGATATTTTTAAGCACATATGCATCAGTATATTGTGCTAATGGCATAGCATTTACATTTCTGCTAAGTAATGAAACAAATAAAACTAATTAAAACACTTAACTCTACCTACAGAAATTTACTTCTAATTGTCGAATGCATTAATTACAGTTGAACATTCTACAAAAAATGTATTATGCCTATTTGCATTTCTAACATTTGGAGTAAACCATTTTTACCTCTTTCGTGAGTAAGCATCTTGTGCGCTTGTTATGTTTCGTAAACTCTTGACAAACGCAATATAATATTAGCCTAACGCGACAGCATGCGATTCTACAATTAACCTTTCATTTGAGCTTGTAATTCCCCAAATACTACACTTGAAAATTTCACGAAAAGACATTATTCATCAGTATGCCCCCTGCAGAGCACTAAAAACGCACTAATTCATCAAACACATCACTTATGTGAAGCAGCTGTTTTGTTTCAAGCTGTTGAGAAATGTATTGTAAGAAAAATAGTAGGTAAAATTTCTATGCTGTTTATTAGGCATTTACTATTGATCTTTTTCAAATGAGAAATAGTTGAATATATTTTTGTTAGGATATATAAAACGTATTTTCCCATGTGTACGAGTATTTATGACTCTGGTAGAAGTCAAAAAGTTTTGAATTTGTTATTGGATAAATATTATCTTTTATCATAGTCTAGTCTCAAAAAAATTAAGTAAACATAAAACTATAAGTTAAAACATGATTTTTTTCCAGAGTAAAAGCTATTTAAAAATTCATTTTTCTGCTCTTCAAAAACATATAAATTTAAAAAATGTATGTGAAGTTTCGATCAGCTAATGTATGTATTATATATGTTCGCATACGTTTTAGTGTGTTAAAAATTAATAACACGTCTTACAGATTCTATCCGTGATCTACATCGACTTTTACTTTATTCCTGTATAAAGGCGTTTGACAAGAATTGGTACACATGCATGCACCAGTTACAAATTTCGATTAAAAAATAATGTAACCAATCAAAATGCTGCTCACAATGTTTCCATGTAAAAGTAAGGATATCCATGACACATTTTCTTATATATGAATATCAAAGTATATAGTTAATATGGTTTGCAATTAGAATCAAACAATGCGTTACGAAGATTTTCAATCTCAAAATGTTAGATTTAGCAAGGTTATAAACCTAATACGCAGAATACGTGTAGATGTAATGGTCGTTCCCTTTATGATTGAAGTTGAGCTTAATCCCCTGTGATCTCGAACGTTCTAGAAATAGAGATTTGCATGGCATGAAACTTTAATTAATGTATTCGTGCACCGCCTCTTGCGAAATGTTCTTGAGCAGAAGCGGACGACCCTTTCATCAGCACAGCTCATGTAAACGGATCAAGAATTTCTGTTCAAATTTAACTAGGGTTAAAGACATATATTACTGTTATTTGAGAAATGTATGTACTCACACACACATACACATATATATACATATATATATAAACGGCTCAAATGTAAACGATTAATCTCTTGATATCTCATAAAGATGTATAGGTTATGGTAAATGTAATTAATCCGGTGATTTTGCATAATCACCACGATACATGGAATCTCCACTATATATGGTAAATGTGATAAATTATTCAATATTTATCAAAGTCATCGGTTAGTTCATAAATCCCCAACTCGTAATGGGAAATAAGTGCAAAACTTTACTTAAGTTCGTTAACTTTGTTTTGCTAAGGTAGAAATGAAGTATACACTAAAATAGCAATTTTGGCTTACTTTTATTTTTAGAAATTTTCATCATTTTTTTTGTTTTTAAAAAATCTCTTTATTAATATCTAATGAAAATAATGTTCAAAGGAGCTATTTTTATTTAATTTTCAAACTGAAATTTTTCTGTAAGTTTTAAGAGCCTTCTCTTATTCTTTTATTTGGGATTAGTTTGAATTGTATTTGGAAATATTCATCTTTTGAAATTAACAACCTGTTACCAAAATAACCCAAATGCATTACATTCACCATTACGAGATTGGGAGTGAATCAATACATTGTTGAATGTGATAAATATTCAATAATTTATCACAATTACAACTTTAGCGGTAGATAAGAATAATCACCGTTAATTATACTTAGTCACCAATTTGTTACCTTTACCATAATATGAGTTAGTAATGATTGCAGTTCATATTATTGTTAGGTCAATATTTTAGAGTTAGTATTTTACTTTTCAGCCTTAGGAACACAGAAACTGAAGCAGCAGCGGCTTGGCCAGTGATAGGGAGGGTGAAACCCTCTCGCGGCTGTGGGATCGTGTACGCTAATGGGAGCTGGTTCACGTTGAATGTTTTCTTGTCTCTAACATCCCCCATGTCCAAACGATACTTCTGTTGGTGCCGATTTCAGGTGCTAAGTTTCTCAGCTGAAATTGGTTCAAAATTAGGAGACCACTCATAGGGGCATCATTTTCGTATCTGCCTAACAGGCGCCCCCATAATGAAAGAACAACATCTGCTACCCTCGAATGGTCAAGCCTCCATTAGACCGCTGACCCGGAAATTTGAAAGAAAAAACTTTTTAGCCTAAACAGCCGATGAATCAAATCTTATAAATAAAAATGAAATTCTGTTTGTTTGTTTGTTTGTTTGTTTGTTTGTTTATTTGTTTGTTTGTGGATTTGAGTTGTATACAAATCCACAAAAATGGACCTATCAGCCTGAAATTTTGCACAGATATGTAAAATAATATAGAATAAATGATAGTCCACTTTAAAACTTTGAAAGTCCACCCGTTCCCGGAATTTAAGAGATTTTTTATGTTCTCCACGCAAAAAGCTTTCCGTAATTGTAACCCCTGTAGTGAAAAAAGTGTGAAATAAGGATCGTGGTTGCCATGTGTGGCGATTTTGCCGAATAAGATGTTTTAAATTCTCAAAGTAAAAATAAAAGAATAATAATGATTTTTTTTTGTTAGTTTATATTCGTAAGGTTATATTTTTTTAAATTATAATATCGTGTGCATGGGAAATCGGAGCAGGAATGAAATGTTTTATACGCAAAACAATAAGAATTGAAGATTTCCTTGGCTACTATGTTAAAATTTTTTAGTTTGGCGAAAAAATAAAATGGCTCAAATGCCGAGAAAGTGAGTTCTAGCGGTTTGCACAGTTTCCGGCTTGGCGAATTTACTGAGAGCTTAAGGAAACGGATTTTTGAAAACAAGTACAAAGGTTTTATTAGAATACAGCGTTAAATTTTAATGATCCCTCCGAAAATAATGCAGTTATTAAGGGATTTCAAGCGATCTATCTTCAGCATTCTCGCGATTTTGAGGAGGATTCTAACGCTTGGCGCTATTTATCGTAATTTAATCGTCTGCTATTTGGGTTATGAATACACCTGCGTATAAGTTTTTGAAATTTTCATTCAGTTGGAATTGTGCATTTTTCAGAGCAGCTTTTCTGCATCTAATGTATTACATCCAGAAAAAAGGATGTTAGAAATATCAATTTTAATTTTGTTTAATCACACTCATGAATAATGATACACTTTCCAACTTAATGAAAGAAGGAACGAAAATAGGGAAGACCCATGGATTATAACTCTTTTTATATATAGCACTTTAGTGCGTATTTAAAAATCTGAAAGTGTGTCAGATTTTCTATTATTCTAGCGCTTGGCGCAATTTAATGAGAGGGTATTTTTAAAAACAAGTGTAGGTTATCTTATAAATAAAAATGAAATTCTGTTTGTCAATTTGTTGATTTGGGTAGTATACAATTCCACAAAAATGGACCTGTCAGCCTGAAATTTTACACAGATATGTAAAATAATATAGAATAAATGATAGTCCACTTTAAAACTTTGAAACTCCACTTAAAAACGTTTTCCTCCTGAAGGGTTCCCTTAATTTCCGTTCCCGGAATTTAAGAGATTTTTTATGTTCTCCACGCAGAAAGCTTTACGTAATATTAACCCCTGTAGTGAAAAAAGTGTGTGAAATAAGCATCTTGGTTGCCATGTGTGGCGATTTTGCCGAATAAAATGTTTTAAATTCTTAAAGTAAAAATAAAAGAATAATAATGATTTTTTTAGTTTATTTTTTTAGGTTATTTTTTTTAATTATAATATCGTGTGCGCATAAGAAATGAGAGCAGGAATGAAATGTTTTATACGCAAAACAATGAGGATCGAAGATATCCGAGACTAATATGTAATTTTTTTTAGTTTGGCGAAAAATAAAATGGCTGATAGGCCGATTTTTAGAGTGTGAGTTCTAGCGGTTTGCACAGTTTTAGGCTTTTTGGCTCAATTTACTGAGAGCTTAAGGAAATAGCATTTTTGAAAACAAGTGTATACGTTTTCTTAGAATACAGCATTAAATTTTAACTATCCGTGTAGAAATAATGCAGTTATTAGGGCATTTCAAGCGATGTAGCTTCAGAATTCTCGCCAATTGAGTACATTGATTTAACTTGGGGGAAATCCGCCAAAATCTTCGCATTTAGTACATCGAGGTAACGATGAATAAAACATGTTATAGTTGATAATTTAAAAAATGCGGCTGTATTAAGGGATTTCACTTTTCAAATAAATGCCTGGAGGTCGAACCATTTCCCATTTTGATTGCTGCTAAGTCAATGCTTCGAATGATTCCCTGAAAAAACTCTTGCAAAATGGCGTATGCTGGCACTTTGGCGAGGCTTAGATTTGAAACTGGATTTTACTTGAGACTGGTATATACATATAATAAGACTGGTTATAGATAAAAACGAATGTTGGTGTGTAGAAGGTTGAAAAACTCCAGCACCGTTTCACCGATCACCATGAAATTTGGTTCACCTAAGTCTTTTATCATGGAGAAGGTTTTTATGCTATCCGTTTTCCTCTAACTTTTCACTAGGTGGCGCAGCAGAACGTCGAATTCTATTCCGTTTAGCCGTTTGCTATGCGAATATCGTCCAACAAATTTTGATGAAATTTGGTACACGCGAATATTAGAACACGGAGAATATTTTTCACTATCCATTTGCTGTAACTTATCGCTAAATAGCGCTGCAACGCATCAACTTCTATACCGTTCGACTGATCGGCATGAATTTTTTTATACTTACACATTTGAGAACGAAGAATATATTCTAACTGCGTTACTTTTGATGTTACTCACCACTAGATGGCACTGCAATGCATTATTATTTTAACTCGCCACTAGATGACGCTGCAGCAGGCCAAATTTTTGAACATTCAAACGGTGGCTATGAAAATCAGTATACATAGCTATTTGAACAATAAGAATATTTTGGCGTTATCCATTTTGCTATAACTCGCCACATGACAGCGCTGTAGCAAATCATTACTTTAATTAACCACTAGATGGCCCTGCAGTGTATCACTTCTTGACTGTGCGAATAATCGCTATGAAAATAGGTATACATAGATATTTGAACACGGGGAAGAGTTTGGCACAATCCATTTTCCTATAACTTGACACTAGATGTCGCGTCAACACATGAACTTCAAGACTATTCAGCCGATCGTCATGAAAATTCGTATACATCGATATCTGAATGCGAAGAATATTTTTGCCGTATCCGTTTTGCTAAAACTCGCGACTAGATTGTGCTACGCCGCATCGCCTTCTGCACCGTAAAAACGATTGCCTTGAAATTCAGTATGCATGATTATTGAACACAATATAACGCGATATCCATTTTGCTATATCTCTTTATTACAATAAATAGTAATCACAACAAATATTAATATCAAAAAGTCCATTCATTCCCGTGCGAAGAACGGGTACTTCAGCTAGTCTTATAAATAAAAATGAAATTCTGTTTGTTTGTTTGTTTGTTTGTTTGTTCGTTTGTTTGTTTGTTTGTTTGTTTGTGGATTTGAGTTGTATACAAATCCACAAAAATGGACCTATCGGCCTGAAATTTTGCACAGATATGTAAAATAATATAGAATAAATCATAGTCCACTTTAAAACTTTGAAAGTCCACCCGTTCCCGGAATTTAAGAGATTTTTTATGTTCTCCACGCAAAAATCTTTCCGTAATTGTAACCCCTGTAGTGAAAAAGGTGTGAAATAAGGATCGTGGTTGCCACGTGTGGCGATTTTTCCGAATAAGATGTTTTAAATTCTCAAAGTAAAAATAACAGAATAATAATGTTTTTTTTTTGTTAGTTTATATTCGTTAGGTTATATTTTTTTTAATTATAATATCGTGTGCATGGGAAATCGGAGCAGGAATGAAATGTTTTATACGCAAAACAATAAGAATTGAAGATTTCCGAGGCTAATATGTTAAAATTTTTTAGTTTGGCGAAAAAATAAAATGGCTCAAATGCCGAGAGTGTGAGTTCTAGCGGTTTGCACAGTTTCAGGCTTGGCGCAATTTACTGAGAGCTTAAGGAAACGGATTTTTGAAAATAAGTGCAAAGGTTTTATTAGAATACAGCGTTAAATTTTAATGATCCGTGCGAAAATAATGCAGTTATTAAGGGATTTCAAGCGATCTATCTTCAGCATTCTCGCGATTTTGAGGAGGATTCTAACGCTTGGCGCTATTTATCGTAATTTAATCGTCTGCTATTTGGGTTATGAATACACCTGCGTGTAAGTTTTTGAAATTTTCATTCAGTTGGAAAGAAAGGATGTTAGAAATATCAATTTTAATTTTGTTTAATCACACTCATGAATAATGATACACTTTCCAACTTAATGAAAGAAGGAACGAAAATAGGGAAGACCCATGGATTATAACTCTTTTTATATATAGCACTTTAGTGCGTATTTAAAAATCTGAAAGTGTGTCAGATTTTCTATGATTCTAGCGCTTGGCGCAATTTAATGAGAGGGTATTTTTAAAAACAAGCGTAGGTTGTCTTATAAATAAAAATGAAATTCTGTTTGTCAATTTGTTGATTTGGGTAGTATACAATTCCACAAAAATGGACCTGTCAGCCTGAAATTTTACACAGATATGTAAAATAATGTAGAATAAATGATAGTCCACTTTAAAACTTTGAAACTCCACTTAAAAATGTTTTCCTCCTGAATGGTTCTCTTAATTTCCGTTCCCGGAATTTAAGAGATTTTTTATGTTCTCCACGCAGAAAGCTTTACGTAATATTAACCCCTGTAGTGAAAAAAGTGTGTGAAATAAGCATCTTGGTTGCCATGTGTGGCGATTTTGCCGAATAAAATGTTTTAAATTCTTAAAGTAAAAATAAAAGAATTATAATGATTTTTTTAGTTTATTTTTTTAGGTTATTTTTTTAATTATAATATCGTGTGCGCATAAGAAATGAGAGCAGGAATGAAATGTTTTATACGCAAAACAATGAGGATCGAAGATATCCGAGACTAATATGTAATTTTTTTTAGTTTGGCGAAAAAAAAATGGCTGATAGGCCGATTTTTAGAGAGTGAGTTCTATCGGTTTGCACAGTTTTAGGCTTTTTGGCGCAATTTACTGAGAGCTTAAGGGAATAGCATTTTTGAAAACAAGTGTATAGGTTTTCTTAGAATACAGCATTAAATTTTAACTATCCGTGCAGAAATGATGCAGTTATTAGGGCATTTCAAGCGATGTAGCTTCAGAATTCTCGCCAATTGAGTACATTGATTTAACTTGGGGGAAATCCGCCAAATTTCAGAAAATTGAAATCTTCGCATTTAGTACATCGAGGTAACGATGAATAAAACATGTTATAGTTGATAATTTTAAAAAATGCGGCTGTATTAAGGGATTCCACTTTTCAAATAAATGCCTGGCGGTCGAACCATTTCCCATTTTGATTGCTGCTAAGTCAATGCTTCGAATGATTCCCTGAAAAAACTCTTGCAAAATGGCGAATGCTGGCACTTTGGCGAGGCTTAGATTTGAAACTGGATTTTACTTGAGACTGGTATATACGTATAATAAGACTGGTTATAGATAAAAATGAATGTTGATATGTGTGTAGGAGGTTGAAAAACTCCAGCACCGTTTCACCGATCACCATGAAATTTGGTTCACCAAAGTCTTTTATCATGGAGAAGGTTTTTATGCTATCCGTTTTCCTCTAACTTTTCACTAGGTGGCGCAGCAGAACGTCGAATTCTATTCCGTTTAGCCGTTTGCTATGCGAATATCGTCCAACTAATTTCGATGAAATTTGGTATACGCGAATATTAGAACACGGAGAATATTTTTCACTATCCATTTGCTGTAACTTACCGCTAAATAGCGCTGCAACGCATCAACTTCTATACCGTTCGATCGATCGGCATAAAATTTTTTATACTTACACATTTGAGAACGAAGAATATATTCTAACTGCGTTACTTTTGATGTTACTCACCACTAGATGGCACTGCAACGCATTATTATTTTAACTCGCCACTAGATGACGCTGCAGCAGGCCAAATTTTTGACCATTCAAACGGTGGCTATGAAAATCAGTATACATTTGAGAACGAAGAATATATTCTAACTGCGTTACTTTTGATGTTACTCACCACTAGATGGCACTGCAACGCATTATTATTTTAACTCGCCACTAGATGACGCTGCAGCAGGCCAAATTTTTGACCATTCAAACGGTGGCTATGAAAATCAGTATACATAGCTATTTGAACAATGAGAATATTTTGGCGTTATCCATTTTGCTATAACTCGCCACATGACGGCGCTGTAGCAAATCATTACTTTAATTAACCACTAGATGGCCCTGCAGTGTATCACTTCTTGACTGTGCGAATGATCGCTATGAAAATAGGTATACATAGATATTTGAACACGGGGAAGAGTTTGGCACGATCCATTTTCCTATAACTTGACACTAGATGTCGCGTCAACACATGAACTTCAAGACTATTCAGCCGATCGTCATGAAAATTCGTATACATCGATATCTGAATGCGAAGAATATTTTTGCGGTATCCGTTTTGCTAAAACTCGCCACTAGATTGTGCTACGCCGCATCGCCTTCTGCACCGTAAAAACGGTTGCCTTGAAATTCAGTATGCATGATTATTGAACACAATTTAACGCGATATCCATTTTGCTATATCTCTTTATTACAATAAATAGTAATCACAGCAAATATTAATATCAAAAAGTCCATTCATTCCCGTGCGAAGAACGGGTACTTCAGCTAGTCTTATAAATAAAAATGAAATTCTGTTTGTTTGTTTGTTTGTTTGTTTGTTTGTGGATTTGATTCGTATACAAATCCACAAAAACGGACCTATCGGCCTGAAATTTAGCACAAATATGTAAAATAATATAGAATAAATCACAGTCCACTTTAAAACTTTGAAAGTCCACCCGTTCCCGGAATTTAAGAGATTTTTTATGCTCTTCACGCAAAAATCTTTCCGTAATTGTAACCCCTGTAGTGAAAAAAGTGTGAAATAAGGATCGTGGTTGCCATGTGTGGCGATTTTGCCGAATAAAATGTCGTTCGTATACAAATCCACAAAAATGGACCTATCGGCCTGAAATTTAGCTCAGATATGTAAAATAATATAGAATAAATCGTAGTCCACTTTAAAACTTTGAAAGTCCACCCGTTCCCGGAATTTAAGAGATTTTTTATGCTCTTCACGCAAAAAGCTTTCCGTAATTGTAACCCCTGTAGTGAAAAAAGTGTGAAATAGGGATCGTGGTTGCCATGTGTGGCGATTTTGCCGAATAAAATGTTTTAAATTCTCAAAGTAAAAATAAAAGAATAATAATGATTTTTTTTTGTTAGTTTATATTCGTAAGGCTATTTTTTTTTAATTATAATATCGTGTGCATGGGAAATCAGAGCAGGAATGTAATGCTTTACACGCAAAACAATAAGAATTGAAGATTTCCGAGGCTAATGTGTAAATTTTTTTAGTTTGGCGAAAAAATAAAATGGCTGAAATATGGATTTTGAGTAAGTGAGTTCTAGCGGTTGGCACAGTTTTCGGCTCTGCGCAATTTATTGAGAGCTTAAGGAAATAGATTTTTGAAAACAAGTGCAAAGGTTTTATTAGAATACAGCGTTACATTTTAATGATCCGTGAAGAAATAATGCAGTTATTAAGGGATTTCAAGCGATCTAACTTCAGAATTCTCGCCAATTGAGTACATTGATTTAAGTTGGGGGAATTCCGCCAAATTTCAGAAAATTGAAATCTTCTCATTTAGTACATCGGAGTAACGATGAATAAAACACATTATAGTTGATAATTTAAAAAAAAAATCGGCTGTATTAAGGAATTCCAATTTTCAAATAAATGCGTGCTACTCTTTGGCGGTCGAACCATTTCCCATATTGATTGCTGCTAAGTCAATGCTTCGAATGATTCCCTGAAAAAACTCTTGCAAAATGGCGTATGTTGGCACTTTGGCGAGGCTTAGATTTGAAACTGGATTTTATTTGAGACTGGTATATATAATAACACTGGTGCCGATAAAAATGAATGTTGGTATGTGTTTATGAGGTTGAAAAACTCCAGCACCATTGAGCACCGTTGCACGATGAAATTTGGTTCACCTAAGTCTTTTATGATGGAGAAGGTTTTTATGCTATTCCTTAACTTGCCACTTGGTGCCGCAGCACAACGTTGAATTCTATTCCGTTTAGCCGTTTGCTATGCGAATATCGTCCAACCGATTTCGATGAAATTTGGTACACGCGAATATTAGAACACGGAGAATATTTTTCACTATCCATTTAGCTGTAACTTGCCGCTAAATGGCGCTGCAAAGCATCAACTTCTATACCGTTCGACCGACCAGCATAAAATTTTTTATACTTACACATTTGAGCACGAAGAATATATTCTAACTGCGTTCCTTTTGATGTTACTCACCACTAGATGACACTGCAATGCATTATTATTTTAACTCGCCACTAGATGACGCTGCAGCAGGCCAAATTCTTGACCATTCAAACGGTCGCTATGAAAATCAGTATACATAGCTATTTGAACAATGAGAATATTTTGGCGTTATCCATTTTGCTATAACTCGCCACTTGACGGCGCTGTAGCAAATCATTACTTTAATTAACTACTAGATGGCCCTGCAGTGTATCACTTCTTGACTGTGCAAATGATCGTTATGAAAATTGGTATGCATAGATAGTTGAACACGGTCGCTATGAAAATCAGTATACATAGCTATTTGAACAACTAGAATATTTTGGCGTTATCCATTTTGCTATAACTCGCCACTTGACGGAGCTGTAGCAAATCATTACTTTATTGAACCACTAGATGGCCCTGCAGTGTATCACTTCTTGACTGTGCAAATAATCGCTATGAAAATAGGTATACATAGATATTTGAACACGGGGAAGAGTTTGGCGCTATCCATTTTCCTATAACTTGCCACTGTCGCGTCAACACATGAACTTCAGGACTGTCCAGCCGATAGTCATGAAAATTCGTATACATCGATATCTGAATGCGAAAAATATTTTCGACGTATCCATTTTGCTAAAACTCGCCACTAGATTGCGCTACGCCGCATGGCCTTCTGCACCGTACAAACGATTGCCTTGCAATTCGGAATGCATGATTATTGGACACAATATAACGCGATATTCACTTTGCTATATCTGTTTATTACAATGAATAGTAATCACCACAAATCGTAATATCAAAAAGTCCATTCATTCCCGTGCGAAGAACGGGTACTTCAGCTAGTATGTTAAATATATTTTCAGTTTTTTGGAAGCCCGCATTACTGTAAAAAGCTTACAAATGATAAAGTTTTTATATTGCCTCATAAATGATTGTTCGTCACACGTCTAGATGAAATATTTCACAAATTTAACTAATCAAACTGATGTTATTGAAGTTAGTTTTATCCCAAAATGTCTTGCATGTAGTAAAAATTGAGAATTTGAATTTTAAAACGATAGGATTTCGTTGAATCGTAGAGAACATGATGGGAATAAGATTTAATGGCCGACTAGACATATAGTGTAAGGAATAAATGCATTTTATAAATGTTTTCAAGACTTTACTGAATCTTTACCTTTAAATACTATCGATATTATTTTAACTTTTTATGCTTCAAATTAATGTACCCTATGAAAAATAAGTTTTGAATGTTGGTGTATGGAGTATCAAAAACATATCATACTCAGAGACATCAGAAACATTTCATAAGTAATCTTTTTTACGCACATCTCATATTAAGTTAAATACTAAACAAGAAGAAATTAAATCGCTTTCTGGGCATTTAATGCAGATTTATATCATCTTAAGCAGTTTTACTGATGAGGCTTTTAAAGTCCTGTAGAGTCATAAAGGGTTCGATTGCAAAACGAAAAAGCCATATTTTGTAGTGTTCTATAAATTGCATTGTATTTCTTAAGATAATTAAGTAAAACACAAATTCACAAACGAAATGATTCATTTTCTGTTATGAAAATATCCACTTCATACTAAAATCATAAACTTGAATTATCAGTATATTAAACATCTCAAATATTTACGCATTATAACTTAATTATTTTGGAATTATAATAAGCCATTTGTCTTAAATAAGCCATTTAAAACAACTCGAATCATAAAGCAGTTTCTATAACCAAAGTTTCAAAAATTGCTTTTGAAATTAAATGTATCAAAATAACATCCATAAAAAGCGTGAGCAATTCTTTAATTTTTTTTGTGGGGAAGGAAGCGCAGATATAAATCAAAAGAAGAAAATAGAAGTTCTGTAAACTAATTTAAATTAAATAATTTAATTTAAATTTAAAGATATCGTGTTAAACCAAAGATATTGTTAAACCAAAAGTATATCGTTTTGTCAAACCAATATCTGCTATGTGCACATTTTAAAAGATTTCGAAAGTTTCTCTATTACGACTAGTTTACTAACCAAATTATCGTACAAAAAGATACTGTTATGTAACTCTAAGCATTACACGGTGAATTGTGGTTGCTAAAAAAATATACTATGTGCATAAGCCAAAGTATTACATAAATTATTACATTTGAATGCCTAAATACCAAGTAAATTAACGTATAACATGTATCACTTTAATTTAAACTAGTTTTTAAAAATTTGCTTCATTTAAAATTTTACAGGGAAACGTTTATATTCAATATCTCAGAGCCATACTTTTTTTGTGCATAGCAGATATTGGTTTGGTAACGTCGATCTACTACTTCATAAAGTTGTAGGTTTATATAAATGCCTTTACTGTTATTAAAATGAACTTAAAATATTAAAATTTAGAATGGACACTTAGTCTGGTTAACAAGGAAACTAAATCCTACAATTAAGCATCGTATGGTTATTAGCAATTATTGAGGGATACAGTCAAGACTTAATGTTTCAGCTTCCTTAATTGCTTCTCTACGAAGGCAGAACTCCCTAGCAACAGGAAGCCTCGAGGGACGAGTAAATGGGTAAATCTATAATTTCGTCAAGCCAATTAATGAAGAGCTGTGAGTACGTTAATGCGCCTTTTCAAGATTTTGCTTGTTGTACATGTAAATCAATACTGCATACATAATTTGAAAATTGAAGCCCTGTTTCTGATGTATTTAATCTCTAGACGGAAATGCCAATTGCTTTCATGGGAGATTTCTCTCAGGTAATGGGTATATTGCTGAAAAAATAATTATATGAAGTCTAAAAACCGGTACTCCAACAAAACATTCCAAGACAAAATAGCCCCGAGAACTTGCTTACCCTGAAATAGTCCAAGACTATATAGTCCAGACAATTCCTCAAGACAAGATAGCCTATTCTAAAGAAAATTCGATTGATAATCTTATGTTACAGTAAATGCAGATAATAATTTGATTATACGTAATCGCTGGCACCTTTTGGTCAATTTGATAAATAAAGTAATCATATTTACAGTTAATTTTAGATTATCCAAGAACCACATATTTTTTAAAATATCAGTGGTTAAGGTCACTGAATAAATCACCAGAGATCAGTGGGGAGGACTTATATAATCACCCCGACAAGCGGTCAGTTCAAGACCTAAAAACATCAATTTGTATGACTACTACTGTATACTCGATAGTCTGGAGATTCGCTTTTCAAGAAGTACTTTCTAAAAAATAATTTTTCTAAATAATTTCTTAAATTATAGAAATAATTAGTGATACTTTGAATTTAGTTATTTTCAATTCAACGAACTTTTTAACTTTTCTAGCACGTTGAGTGGTGACTGCTTAGTAGGGGGCAGTTTTAGAGTAGGCTATTTTGTTGAGATTGTTTAGGCCTGAGATAATTTGTGAAGATTCAGGATAAAAATCTTTACTTTTTATTGTTGACATCCCATTATTTTAATGAAAATCATTTTGAAACAGAGTTATGTAAAGTATAAAAATGTAGAAGCATTTGGAATTGTTTGCTTCTTTATATACAATACATTTCTGTCTGAGATTTGCTTCATTATTTAATGATATTTCAGGTAGAATAAAGGTACGTGGCTATAACTAGCTATATACGTTGGTATAACTAGTTTATGTGCTACCTGGTAGATAACGCTGTCTGTCAGGAAGAAAAGATATAGGAATCGTCATTTTGTGCCACCTTCCCCTACGCTTTAACAAACATTATCTAATAAAATTCCGTGAATAATATTAGTGATAATAATAACTAAAAGGGAAAAATTACTTTTATATAGTTTGGGAATTTAGTATTTTTAATAATAATAATTATTATTATTATTATTAAAAATATAAAATTCCCAAACGGTATCACTGAAGGACAGTCATAATTGTTTTGTTTCCAAAGCGGATAAAAAATTTAACTGAACTATATAACGACGTCACTTTCAGTAGATAGTGACGTAAATTTCAGTAGATAGTGAAAGTTTCAGTTTATTTTATTAGAAATCGGTTTAAGTTATTTAGTAAATTTTATTTAGAGGCACAAAAACTTGTGTCTTTTTTTGTTTGCTTGTTTTGTAACTTATATATGCATACTATTTTATGTATTATATATGTAACTAATATATGTATTTTATATTTATTAAAATTGGCAAAAATTACAAAGATCTTCAAAAAAATTGGTATATTTGTATCTTGTGCGCACTTTCAGCTAAAACATTATGCGGATAACTGATATTGTATATAAAAATCTGAAAAAACAATTTACAAAATTCATTCTAGACTTGTTATTTTGACATAAATTTGTTCAAAAGTTTCTAACTGGAGCTTTCGAAAAACCAACTAAACAAATTTTGCAGAAATCGAATATAATTACAGAGTGTCACAACATGTTTTGTGTTATCAAGTTTGCACAATATCTTGAAAACTAATTTCTGCGTTTGCATTTTCATAACTGCTAATCTCCAGACATTATCATTCGTAATACAATGGACGCAGTTTTGGGAAATTTTAGGCGTTCGTTTCCTTTAGAATTCCTGAAAATTTAATTAATATTTAACGAAAGCTTTATCTCTAATGTAAAAATACACGCCCTGAAGGGAATTTCCTCTTTAGAAATGTGTGATAATTAAACGGAAAAGTCTCTGCTCTCAAATGTTCGTGGAATTACGAGATTAGCTGCGGTGATAAGAGTTAACAATGTTTTAAATAAGTTAGCTGTTTTTAATAAATAGCGTTGTGCAAAAATAATGCTTTCTCTGGATGTTCAAGTGCATTTAAAATGCTATTTCATCGCGAAGTTTTGTAAAAGGCCGCCCGTGATAAAAGATGAAAAGAAACTTTATAATAGTCCGGGAATATGAATGATTAGATTTGACTAGATTTTAAGAAACGTTTCAGTTAGTTAAAATAACCCGAATTTTCATAAGCACTTTTTATTTCATGTATTTTTGGTGAGATAAAGCTAATTAATTTGCAAATAAAATGTGAAATTTATATGCATTTCATAATTCATGAAAATTAGCAAAATAATGAATCAAACTGGTCAGAACTAATGTTAACGGCACTAAATTTAATTTTCTCTTTCATTGCCCTTCCTAACTTATAGACTATTTTTCACACCTATAACTTTTTAAATACAGAACATGCCCGAACTCTATGAAGTCGCGATTCTCAAACTGTAGGGCGTGTAACTCTTGCAGTCATGAAAACCCGATGTGGGGGGATTGAGCATATTAAATTTTTATAGGCCAATGTTCCCAACTGCGAACATCGAATTTAAAATTTATTCAAAAATTGAAATTTTATCAATATTGACTTGAAAAATATAGCAGATAAAGTTAAAAGATAACTTGTCAAAATAATTTTATTCAATGCAATTTTATTGTATGGTGGGGCGTTGAAAATTGTTTACGAAAATTGTGTAGCAAATATTGAAGTTTTAGAAGCATTGATGTCAAGGGAGAATATAACACAAATAAAAAATTAGAAGCATTGATGTCAAGGGAGAATATAACACAAATAAAAAAGCGCAAAGGTTCCTTGTATCGTAAGATATACCTCCGATGTAACGTTTGTGTTTAGGAATTTGGGAAAGCAGGAGTATATACAGTTATAGTTGAATAAATATGTTCCTAAATATATATGTAGTGAAACTTATTTTCAGAATGAAATTGTCATTATTAGGACCTAAACATGCAACTCATTATTTTTTTTTTCGATATGAATAACACGTGACACAATATTTATAAGTGAAAAAGAGTATTTTATAAGCTTGTCACGTCTTTGCTTTATTGTGAAGCAATATTTTAGAGCACTCCGTAGAAATTGTAAATGATGTAACATCGATTTTTTAAGGTTTAATGTAAGACATGTTTTATTTATTCTCTGTAAGGATTTTAAATTGCTACGATTACTACGAGCCAAGTGTATGAAAAAGTAACCTAAAAAACTGCATAGGGTATATATTTTGCGCCCGTCACATTAACAAGTGAACTATTAGGTTTATTTATAAAACAAATTATATACTTCAGTAATTCACAAATTCTAAGGAACATGATAATGCTGAATGGCCCACTTGAGGACATTAAAAGATAGAAATACATATTATTAAAAATGGTTAACTTCTTGTAAATAGAACGCAGAGAAAAAAAAATATTTTTGCATGATAAAAATAAACATGCAAATTCACACTGACATGTTAATACACTTATAAATATGATTGTATTAGGGCTGCATAATGTATTTATTTATGCACATACCAATAATGATCTAAAAAAAATTAATAACTATTAGTGACACCCTCGGCTAGTTTAAGTCTCTCTCTTGCAGAAGAAAGTTTTCCAAAGGAAGGCTCAGTATTAAAAATAAGGAATCAGTTCTTTTTCTGTATTTATTGAGAGAGATTTAGATTTTGTGGTTGGTTTTCAACCCAACCACAGTAAAATATGCAGGGTGCCCCCAAAAAGTTGATAACTCGGTTTAATTCTTTTTATATTAAAGTTAAATTGGCAATGCAAATTTGAAAAAAAAAATGTTCAAAATAAAGTGGGCTAAAAGACCACATCATGAAAATGCTCCTTTCTTTAATTTTCAATAAGTTACACTTTTTAAATTTCTATACGACCCCGTGAAAAAGAAAAGCACGCGTTAGTAAAATGTATCCAATACACTAATGAGGTGATGCAGAAAATTTGAAAACTGTATTTTAAAAAGAGCCAGAGTTCTGAAGATACGCTGTCTTAAACAGCTTTTCAATGGCTCTCGAAAGAGAAAAAATCACGTCGGGTGATCGGTTTTCAGGGATCGCACAGAAATTACGAAATAAAATCATTTTTTGCTTCCTAGCTATAAGTGTTTACATTCAAGATAATGTATAGTCCCAGGCCATCTTTGTTATAGGATATCTCCGAGACATGTCATGGTGAAAGTCTGAAAATTGTTACATCCCCTAATACGTTTGTGCACACATTTTACTGATTGTAAATTTTTCTCTACTGTGATCTTATACAAATTCAAAATCCGCCGCGAGACACAGTTAGCTGCAATGCAAAAGATTACAGTATAAATATTAGCTTCAATCGCTAACTATTTTTACTCGCATTTCCCTACTTCTAAATAAGCGACCTGTTTATTATGCCGTATTTTAATTTATTGGTTTATTAAAGCCATTTAATTGTATACCTATTTAAGTATTGTTTTTGAAATACCTATATCAATGTTCTTGTATAATGTGTTCACGGATTTCATCTGAGGACAACAACACAGCACTATAAAATTTACTCTTTCTTCTGCTTACCCATCTTATGAATGGTTGTTAGCGCTCTTCAGTTGATTGTCATATGGTCTAGTGAAGGTACATATCTGTAGTGGTGAAGGTACATTTATGGTAGTGGTGTAGGTACATTTATGTAGTGGTGAAGGTACATAAAACTAAAAAGTTAAATATGTTTTCATGCCTACAATATATTTCGATAAGTGTTTTGTATTAAATATTTTGATCATTTTAAGCAGACTACCTTTTAAAGTACATTATAGATTTTATAAAACCTAATATATATATATATATGTTTTGAGCTACACATATTTAATATTTTTACAAGATATCGTAAGTGATTTCTCTCGATTTCAGAAGTGTGTCAACTACAATTCTGGCAGAATAATTCAGATTTTAATTTCTGCTGTCAGTTAAATGACAGCAAAAGATATTATTCTACGGTCCATTAACATGTTTCACGGACTATTTCAGTTGAACATAATTAACTGGAAGCTGCTGATTTAATAAGTTTTATGCATTTTTGGCAGGAGTCTGAAAGTAGTACTCTCTTTGAAATACTTAACATTTATAATAATGTGCGATGGGCAACAACATTGTGGTGAAATATTTCTGAATATTGTAGAATGAATGAAAGCAACAACGAAGATCTCGTTATCGTACTAGATAATTTTCAGGATGCTTAGTAGAAATCTGGCGCAAGCTCATTGGCGTTCTCTAATGTGGTATTCATAAATAATCAAGTAATTGTTTTTTTTTAATTGTAAACAAAAATTGAGCAAAAAAGAAATTTTATTTATATTGATTTGTGGCACGCTAGGGATCGTCAACAAATTTAATAAAACATAGGACAATAAAAATAAAATACCGCATACTTCCTTAAATGACGGTAAAAGATTTTATTTACAATTGCAAACAAGGAATTTAACAGATATATTAAACAGAGATTTGAAGAGATTCTTGCGAAAGTCTTCAATGTCCCATCTTGCCCAATAAAGGGTTTCTTCAGACTACCACTTTTGAGTAAAACACGAGCTATTCGGGGACATTGACATCGTGGACAGTAATTGGGCAGTAGCTAACGAAAACAACATGTAAAGACTACCTGTAAAGGTCATGTGATCTGAGGTGGCTGAAGGTTGACGAAGAAAGAATTAAAAAAAAACTTTTAGCTGCGCTAAATACAAATAAATTTTATTCACAGCCATTTTTTTTATCTCAACAAAAAGAACTATTAACAGAACACACAATTTTTATGCGCGTTGCCACAGTCACTTTGTTAATTAAAAAGTATGTTTTTCTTTTACGCCTCTATGGTAGAAAATGGTTTTAACACAGGGTTACCACAGATCTATCTCCTCAGACTTCCCAAGGAAAATCTTTTGGGAGTTCAAGTGATACTCGAATCACTCAGCTTGGAAACATGGACACCTTGTTTATCTCCTCGTGCAGCTCAATTCGGACATCAGGAACAGGTTGAGTTTTTCTCCATTAACTCGAGTTACCCAAAAGTGACATCGTGAGCACACCCAGTATGAGGAAGGATGGGCACCCACAAAATTAATCACAGGTATCACAGGTAAAGTTCCTGCAACTTAGGTGTCCAGCATACAATTCATGAAACCGTGTACCACATTTTTTGCACTCAATCACTGAATTAGACATAGGGACTAATAGACCCCACAGGGACTCGAGGGATCGTTTTCAAAATTTGCTTCTTAGATACCGAAGGTCCTGCTTCAGGATTGAAGGAATGTGTAGCATTCTGTGAAGCTTTCGGTGCAGGCACCTCCTTCTTGACAACTTGTCTTGATATAATGACAATCTTTCCACAGCAGATATGATTGCCTGTGAAGTCATAATTGTTACCATTTGAAGTTTCCTCCCTCTGAGTTTTCTAATTCTCCAAAGTAGGAAAGGGCAAATGTTACACGGGTGGATGAAATAGATGATCTATGAGACGTACCAAGTGTATCTTATTGCACGCGTTATGACTATGAAAGGGACTGCTGTAGGTTTTCGAGACGATTTGGAAGCTACCTGGGTGGCAAAGTCTATAATATTACTAATAACAGTATCTGCATCTAGTAGCAATAAGGAGTGCTTTTTCTGGTACAGTTGTATGATGAGCGGAAAAAGCAACACTGGTCTAGAAACCATTACATACATTTCTGATTGTTGTAGGTTTACACGAAATAGCCGGTAACATCAATTTCTACCAGGAAGTTCAACTAAATATTGGAAAAGGGCATAGAACAGTGCAAATATTGTTAACGTCCGCTGAAGGACTTTCTAGTGTACGGAGTAAGTTTCAGAAATCACACCTGTGCTGCACAAAAACCTGTATAAATTAATGGGAACTCTTAAGAAACGCTTGTCTGAATCCTTTTTTAATGTACTATTATTTCTAACAGCATATTAATATTCTTAATCAATTTGGTTACAACCACTAGCATTCGCAGTAATACTAAAACTCTTTATGTATAACGAGAATTGCTCCTGCATGCTTCTCTTCCTTCTATCGGTATTTTTGAATGTATTGCGCCAAGCATAAAAATCTACAAACACATGGTGGTCAGCAAATATGAAAAAATATACATTGTCACTCACCTGGTTTGACCACGACGCAACGCTTTGAACATCCAACTATGCTGCGTTTATAATTAAGCGAATGTTATTGCAATTTAATGAAATTAATCAAATTCACATTTTTTTAACCAATTTCGTGCTTCCTGTGACGATTTGTTGCTTTTTTTCTGACGACTGATTTCTGTTGGGATATGTCGTCGCGTAGCTTGCCGTCTCTTCTGTGCACATTTTAGCGCCAACTATTGAGTCAAATAGGATTTATAGGGACCGCTGTTCTCATCCTCTCCACGTTACTCCGACTAATCCTACTGTTAAGAGCTTGTGAAAACTCTACGATCTAAATACAAAAAACAAAATTAAGCTGAATGAACGTATTTCGGTAACAAAAAGTACATTTCGTGATTATAGTTATAATTACCGGTTATGACAGATGTATATACATATAATATGCATTTTTATGTGTATTTTAATACACGATTCTTGTAAGACTAGCTATGATTTACACAGATTCTGTTGTGTCCATTTCGAAATGCTGTGTATTATTTATAAACATAGTAGCATAAATATATTGGGTTGGCAACAAAGTAATTGCGTTTTCTTGTATAAAATTCAAGCAAATAAATTTTCAACAAGTTTTTAATTACAGGTAAGCTGTGCCTGAACATACGATTCATATTTGTTACATTTTAATGTAAGAATTTCACTGGCAGTATTTTTTTTCGTCCATAAAAGATGGTCACCCTCCCCCCTTTTTCGCTTCTATCCTCCTTAGAGGACAATATTAAAAATGTCCTGAAATTAATTTTTAGGTATTCGTGACTGCTGTATTTTACAGAAAGAATTTCACAGATATCTCTATTTTTATTTGAGATCACGTGGGATATGTGAAAGGAACTTTTTGGCCCCTTACCACCCCTAAGATTACGAATTTTGGAAAATGCTCTCTGATCTAGCACCTATGTTGAAGAACTCACGTACGTGCCAAATTTCGCATAATTAACTTCAGTAGCTTTGGCCAGGCGAAATATTGGCATACGGAAAAACGCAATTACTTTGTTGCCAACCCAATATTTTTTGTTTACGGAGTGATGCTTAGTGTGACGAATTTCTGGTGTAATTTGAATTTCAGGGTTAAATATAGTCTAAACTTCGTATTCTACGCGTCAAATTTTGTTGCATGAAAATCGGTTAACTAGAGTGTGAGATACTAATAACCAACCCATGCTGATCTGTATGGGAATAACTGTCTTGATATCTTCACTATCACACTTCTGTCTTGATATGCCGCCAAAGTTTTGCGGACCACCTTTGGTCGGACTGGTTTTTAAAGCTAAATTTGGCGATATTTTGCCAAGATCATCCCAAGTTCGGCGACATTTAGCGCAATTTTATTAATGTGACCAGTAATGTTTGTTTTCCTCCATTGGCATTGCGAAATAGCATTAGTATTACGTCGTTAATATGTTGATTGGCAGAAAACTCACTCCTTGTTAATTCCTGTGAATTGTTTTCTGAAGATTACTTGCTGAATTTCAAGAAATAATAAATTTTGTGGTTTGTCCTCTCAATTAGACTGTTTACTGAACTTTCCATATTCATTGAACTTTTAAGCTATGAACTCGAAAACTAAGCTATATTTACTGCAGCAACATATATAATCATTATTTTCTATTTAGAAAATAAATAAATCTGAATACACTTATTTAAGTATCTGTATTTTAGCGAGAGTTTCGAAAAAAATTGCTAATCTAAAGTCAATATGATTTCAATTTCAATCTTTAGATTAAATGTATATTTATTGACACTAAATTTTAGACTAAAATATTAATAAAAATTAGATTCAAACAATCATTTACTTGAAATTTCATTCAATGTGCAGAACATATAATGAAATAAAATTTCATATATTTAAATATTAGTATATTCATATATTAGTTTGATATATTTAAAGTGACTGAGTGAAATATATTATGCAGTCTTATTCCTAGAATATTAATTTTAATGATAAAAATGTTTTATTTTTATAATTTATTTTAAAAAATTAATAACTCTTGAGTGCAAACATAACTGATGTGAAACCTTTCGAAATAAGATGATTATTTTACAGAAAAATACATAGACAGACATAAGGCAGCACTTTTAAATTTATGTTTATTTATGTATTTTTAGATACTTTAGATTAATAATCAAACATCAGAAAGAATTCGGCTTAGTTAGAGTTGAGTTCTTGCATAATGAAACAAATTCGCAGCATCTAGTTATCACGCTATCTCAGTAAACCGATTCTTCAAGCACTCTATTTCTTAGAAATGTAAATGTGTTTAGAATATTAACAACCATAATTTTGGTACACAAGATCGATCGCAATTTGAACAAGCCCTAGGGAAAGTGATAAGTACATAATGTGTGAATTTGCCGCTTTAAATACACCCCATAATCAGGCATGTCTATGGAAATTATCCAGTGCTGTGGAATTATTTCAATTTCAAAACACGGCGGATTTTGATCCAGTAATGTAACTTTCAGTAAATCTAATAACGATTGCTTTGCCTTGTGTGATCTAGGAGAACGTGATATATGGTTAGTTGTTAAAGCATTATTGTAAAAGTCGAAGTATTGTGTCTCATAATTTCTCTCATTAAAATTGTAATAAATTGATGTGTGTTTTATCAGTGCATTATAACTTTTTACAGCACTTGTTAAAATTGAAATTATATTTTTTGTACATGTATGGAAAGTTTTAAGATTACATTTGTTTATGGTAATATGTTAGTAATAGCTTTGAGGGCACAATAACAGAAAATATACCTCCTTAAAATGGCATCAAAACTATTGTTTTGGAATAAACATTCTAAGTAAACTTAAGGGTCATATGCAACTTCTAGAATAGTATAATGTAAGATCAAAAATTATACATCTTTTGTGTTTTAAAGAAGAACTGTTATTTCTGCACTGTCATGAAATTATGATTTTGAAAGATGTGAAGGTGGATCATTTTTATTGGAATGATTTTCAAGAAAATGAAAGCAAATACTAGTTCATAACTTCTTTTTTCGTTTTTATATTTTCATTTTTAGATTATGCCAAACGAAATATATATATATTTATACAAATTTCAATTAGTTAAAGATCATTTAATCCGATAATTTCGGGGGGGGGGATACAAATGGGAGAATCAATTAACACAAGTTTAAAGAAATATGTACTAATTTTAAAATCTAATGCAGACACAGAAATAACTTTAAATTTTATTTTTCTTTTTTATACTAACTGGAGCGTACGTTCTTAATCTGCAAACAGAGACGGTTTAAGCTCATTGATAAAGACATATTAATGATTTATTATTTTCATGCTGTGATTTTCTACATTTTGAGCAAAACTTTAAACATATTTGTCTGTCATACACTGTTGGAAACATTTTTTTTAAACTTGAAAGCGGCAGAAAATCGACTGAAGAGAGATTTTCCCATTTTAAGAGAAGGAAATATATCTTATTCTTCCTTTTTCTACTTCTGTGTCAAATTTTCAAATTGGTATATTGATGTAAAAAAGAAAAATACAAAATACACTGCTAATCATATATTCATAATTAAAAAACTGAATGAAAACAATATTTTTTGTCTATTCTCAGCTAATCTAAGTCTCAAGATTTGCAAAAATATGTTATCCGATACGTTATTATTATATATTTTTTTCGTCAGTGCTTATTAATGCATCATACATATGCATGCTTCTCCACTTCATATTAGGCATGCTTATCAATCTGGTATTTCTATTATTACGAACATGTCCAAGCAGGTTTGCTGTTACAAATGCACACTAGAACAATTCCATTTTATCTCTTATATTGATTTAATAGGTTATGTGTAGTTCAATAAGCATAGCTTTTCAGTACTAATGAAGAATAAATCCCCGCATTCGTATCACCTGCATTAAGGGCTTGAGAATCTATACACTATAATTATCCTATTTTCTCCCACGCTATCTGCGCAATGATAAAGTTGGCATACACGACTTGCTTTGAAAATGGGTTTTACTAATTCAGTCTTCTACTCCAAAACTTCACGAATATAAAGCAGGATAATAGATTTCTGAGCTGGCATTTGGCGTCTTTCCTGTGTATGTTGGGGAAAACTGAATCTGACAACCAGAGCTGGAATAGATGCCAGGCACTCTAGTAATAAAGATGAAAACATATGTAATGATATGTTTTCAAGAAACAAAACTTATAGTTTATTGCAAGAAGATAAAAGTGAATTTCTCGTGATAATGTTATTATTGAACGATAATTATGATGATATTTGTATTAATTGTATAACTATTATTCTCAATTTAAAAAGAAATACACACATATATAAAGGGTCTCCCAAAATATGTGCAAGGTTTAAATTGAATAGCAATACCGTTTTTTTCAATTGTTTTTTTTTATTGAAACATAAAGTACGTAAGACCGGGTTATGTATGAAAAAGCAAATCGGGCAAATGACCTTCACAGCTTTACTGGCGCATACGTTTTCTTTTGTTGTAATTTTCCAGGACCATTTCAAATAAATGTGGCTGAATTTTGTTGAGATGCAGCATTGAGTCCTCCGCGCATCCTCTTTCTGTCCACGAGTGGATACGGGATGGTTGACATAGAACTTCAAATAACCCTAAAGAAAGAAATCCAGTGGTGTTAAATCAGATTACCTTTCTCATCATTCATTATCAAAATCATCAAGAACCAAAATTTCCTTATTACTTCCTTGTACGTAGTATAAGGAAGTAATGTGATCCCGAAAAATTTTGGGGGCCAAATTTCGACATAAAAACCGATTTTGACTACCTCTAAATTTAATTTAAAAATTTTTTTCGATGCATCTCATCGAAGGCTAGCATGCACGATCATATTAACGCGTCTGCAACTCATTTTGACCAGTGGCGAGTCTACTGTGGCCAGTTTTTCCATGCCGTCTGTACGTACGTACGTACGTACGTACGTACGTATGTATGTAACTCGCATATCTCAAAAACTAATGGTCGTAGAATGTTGAGATTTGATATTTAGGATTGTTCTATGATCTAGTTGTGCACCTCCCCTTTTGGTGGCAATCGAATGGATAGTTTATGTACAGGACCGCCCAAAAGATTCGAAATACATTACGCTCTATGGGCCGAAATTCGTTAAACTCGCCTAACTCAAAAGCTATTAGGCGTAGAATGTCGAAACTTCATATTTTGGATAGTTGTAACATCTAGTTGTGCACCTCCCCTTTTGGTTCCATTCGACTGGATAGTTTATCTACAGGACTGCCCAAAACATTCGAAATACATTACACTCAATGGGCCGAAATTCATTAAACTCGTATATCTCAAAAACTGTTAGGCGTTGAATGTTGAAACTTTATATTTAGGATTGTTGTAACATCTAGTTGTGCACCTTCCCTTTCGGTTCCATTCGACTGAATAGTTTATCTACAGGACCGCCCAAAAGATTCGAAATACATTCTATGGGCCGAATACATCTATGGGCCGAAATTCATCAAAGCGTTTTTTAGAGGTATTGGGCTATTTCAAACGACTCAGAAATGATATATGCTGTAAAGAGTTAGAAAATGAATTTCTCCATTAAAAAAAGTGTCTTTTTCATTTATAGTTCTGCTACAGGAACACTCAAAAGATTTCCAATACATTACGGTCAATAGCAATTTTAGGGGCATTCATCCATTTCAAGCACAATACCGTCCTACCACATAAGTTAGGTAATGGTCCGACCACGGTCACGTGCCTCCCTCAAGAACTATGCCAAAAGTCGCCAAGCTTGGCGACTTTTGGTGTATGTGTGTGCATATTTAACTCTCAAATCTCAAAAACTATTATGAAATTTCATATATAAGAATGTTGTAACATCTAGTTGTGCATCTCGATTTTTGGTTCCAATCTACTGGAGAGTTTATTTACAGGACCACCGAAAAGAATTTCAGTACCTTAATGTCTATGGACATCTTCAATATAATACAACTGTAGACAGTCATTGTTTGGTACATGCCCAAAATCTCGCCGTCTGTCCTCGACCTTGGCGAGTTTTGGCGAAATATCGCCAAATTTGGCGATAGTCAGTCATTTGGTCCATGCCCAAAGTATCGCCATTTGTTATCGTTCTTGGCGAGTTTTGGCGGAATATCGCCAAATTTGGCGATAATCTGTCATTGTTTGGTTCATGCTTAAAATCTCGCCAAATGTCTTCGACATTGACGAGTTTCGCCGAAATATCGCCAAATTTGGCGCCAAAAATTATTTCCTATTTTGTATAACTCTAAAACTTTAACCCGTAGATTTTTTAACTTTGTATTTAGAACTATTGTAATATCTAACTGTTTTCAATATCTTTTTTGACAGCAATCGACTGAGAATTTATTTACAGGGTGAGCCAAATGACTTTAAATACATTGAGGTGTATGGATGCATTCAATTCATTGAAAGTCTGTGGTCAATGACTACTTTGGCTATCCCCAAAATCTCGCTGACTATCTCAAGTTTGTCGGCTTTTGGTGAAATATCGCCAAATAAAGTGTCAGAAGGAAATCTTTCAAATTGAACTCAGCTTGGCGATATCGAAATATTTGGCTAGAAATCACTAAACCTTACTATTATTGATATTTTATCTCCTTCAAACAAATAAATTTAGAGGAAGTGCATCGAAAATATTTTTGATCTAATGGACGTGCAAGGAAGTCATGTGTTGGACACATCAGATTTTTTTTTAAAATGTTATTCGACAATGAAAACGTCTTGCTCTTTCGTATAGTGGTGCATTTTTACTAACTCTAAACTTTCCGCTGTCGAACTACTTTACTTCCGCTGTCGAACTCTTTTTTTGGTTGCCAACAATTAAATAATTAATTTTCTGTTTAATTAGAATCTTTCGTATATTTTTCGACACACTTCATATATACTTTAAATTCATTTCACTTTATTGTTATAAATACTCTTGCGTAAAACAAAATTTATTTTAAACTCTTTGTACATGCTCAGCTGCGCAGTTGTTTCTTAGTATGATTTTTATTTTTCCCAGTTTTCTATATTTTTATGAATTCTTTTTTTCCCTTGGACAATAATTTAATGAATTATGTGAAGTTCTTTTTTACTTCATAGAGAGAAGTAAGATACGTATTGTAGATAGAGGGAAGTAAAATAAGTATTTTAGTCTCTAAAATTTTCAATTTTCAGATTTTGGCGGAAATATTCATTTTGGTAATCTATGTAACCATTATGACTGATGATGGGTGCAGTATGCACGTGTATTTATTCAAATCTATCAGATCTGTTAAATGATTAGCCTTAGAATGATGTCATTTCGTATTTAAGTTTGCTGTAAGAAATATCTGTGCACCATCCGATTTTATAGCAATCGAATTGACAGTTTAGTTACAGGATTTCCCCAAAGATTTCAATGCAATGAAGCTTTATTAATTCTTAAATATAAATTAATTTATATTGTTATATCGATATATCGGAATACATAATTCTCGTTTGGAAAATTCGATCTCGAGTCTCAAAATTTTATTTTATTTTTGAAGTTATAGTTTATTCAATTAAAACGAGATATGTAACAGATGAATTTGCATAGTTGTTTATCTAATGGGAAATATTAGATCTACTTTTTTGCTATAAGGCAAGTAGTGCAATTTACCATAAGTAAAGCATGATTTTATTTTTTTTAAACAGAAACGTGAAATTATACAATCGTTACAAAACTGCAAAAATGTTTCAGTACAGTTGCTAAAGAATTGCATTGTTGCTAAGAAAGTCCTAGTCTAATATAATTTGATATAAATTAGGAATTGAAAAATATTTTGGCTAAAAAAGATTTTGATTAAACTACAAAAATATTTTGATTGCAAGACTTAAAAAATTCGTTTCGAAAGCCTAGTAGCTAAGGCTATGAAAAAAGGGTCGTAAGTCTTGGAAAAAATAAAATAAATAACTAACATTTTTAATAAGACTGGACAGTTTCATCTGCACATTATTATTATCGTTTAATAACAGCAAATCCATATAATAAATGTTAAAAATAATGCTCTAACAATATTTATTTCATTTTTCATTTGTCTGCGTAAACTTCCCAGGAAAATTTCCTGAATTGAAATTTTAAATGCAAGACTGAATCTATTGTGCTGTGAATCATTGCATATTATACTTATAGTAACAAATTATAACTGATCATTGGAACAGGAAATATGAAAAGTAATGCGTAATAATGCAACTGCTTCGTCTAAAATTTCGTAAAAATTTAAGTAAAACGTTACAGAGCTTCTATAAAGAGTGAAATTCAGATTTCACTTTTCAGATTTCATTTTTCATTTGTCTGCGTAAACTTCCCAGGAAAATTTCCTGAATTGAAATTTTAAATGCAAGACTGAATCTATTGTGCTGTGAATCATTGCATATTATACTTATAGTAACAAATTATAACTGATCATTGGAACAGGAAATATGAAAAGTAATGCTTAATAATGCAACTGCTTCGTCTAAAATTTCGTAAAAATTTAAGTAAAACGTTACAGGGCTTCTATAAAGAGTGAAATTCAGATAAATCCGCATTCACAAAGAGAAATGTAAACGCGATCCATAGACAGACAAATCGGACACCATGACACAGTTCCAAAACTTGCTTATAATTTATGACATGCAAGTTAAATAATGCTTATTATTTTATTGTTTTATGTTGTTACCATAGGCAATGAATTCAATTTTCTCAACACTAGATTTGTAAATATATGTGACACAAACCGAGATAACAAAGATGTCAAATAAAAGCTTTTAATTAAAAAAAGTTTGGAATCCAATTTTTACATAATGATTGTATTATTACCAGGAACCCACAACTTCGCTAATTTCAAAGTTGTTGCTTGATTGGGAATTGTTAACAAAATCAACCACAATATTTGCAAACAAGTGTAGCAATGAAGCAAATAAAAAAATTAAATTATAAAAATTGCAGCAGAATACAATTTTTACGTAATACTGTAAATGCCACTAAAAACCAGCCACTTTGCCAAATTTCAAATCTGTCGTTTGACAAGATGTGGTTAAAAATTTGAAGATTTTAAATCATGTGCTATAAAAACTGGCAGAACAATGAAGATTTTAAAAATGAGTTTATCTTAAAAAAAAATAGGCATATAAATTAAAATCAGAACTGTTTATTTCTCACTTCTTGAACTAAAAATATCTATCCATAAAATGTCTTTGAAAGTTACATTCACAAAGAGAACAATATTGTTTCAAAAGCTCATTAAATTAACATGTTAATGATATGAATTTCCTTTATGTTATTATATCAGCTCCAAAACATAGTTTAATGATAGATTTTAAAAGAACCAAGACTTTTAAGAAATTCCATTGTCTCAGTTAATTCGACAATAAAGTATTTCTGTAGTCTCGATATTTTAGATTTCATTACCAAATGCATTTTTGCTGTTATCTCTGCAGATGATATTTCCAGCTGAATTGGAAAAGAAATAATAGAAATAATTTGAATTTAAAAAATCAACTGAAATTCTGACTTTAATAGTCAATATTTAATCTTAAGTAGTAAATTAAGCAAGATACTCAATCAAATTTCCTCCTAATCTTCCCCTAACAAATCATAAAGATCGCCATTAAGTAATTACATCGATATAGTAAAAAGCGTTCTTACGTTTTGTTGTTAATAGTATAGTGTTCAAAATATTTCCTTTCAAAATTTTAAATTTTATATTTCAGATATTAAAGAGAATATTTAATGAGTGTTGTAAATATACCTATGAAAATTTAAACTTTTTGTAACGGCTGTTCACCTTCAGTATTTGGCGGTTTAAAATAGTTGTTATTATTATTACGATTATTATTATTTTCATCTCATAAAGTACATTCAGTATTTTAATTTTTCAGTTTCATGACAACTGTAAACCTAAATCGTTCCCTGTTACATCATCAAGAACTTATTGAAATGCTAGTAGAGATGTCTTGTCGTCCTTGTAAAATTGCAATAAAATCCTAAATAAACACGCCATTATCCCATGTAACAATTAAATTGTCATGTTCTCCGGGTTATAGTTATTTTCAAATAGTATGCACGACATCTATGATTTTCTCCAGCACGCACGATTTAGGGCCACATAACAAATTTGGTGGTGATTCATCAAACATTGTTTTCAAACCGGGTGTTTTCATTCAAATTATACTAGAAATATATCTCACGAATAAATGGAAACCGCACCCCTTACTGCACTCTAAATTTAACCAGTGCGTTAACAACTTATATAGGAACTGAGATTGAAAAAACAGGCAAATTTAAAGTTGCGTTTAGAATATCGAGTGAATACTGTGAGACCAGTTCATCACGTATTTTTAATTAGTTATGTTTTTTTCTCCCTATTCTAAATTTAATGCTTTTTGCCATTTTTAAATTTCCTTCCTCCCCGTTGAGCTATTTTAATTCTGTTTTGTAAATTACTTCGGCTTTTAACCGTTTATAGTATTATTTGTCGCGTGGATCCTCTTCCTGTTGTCTATTCCCACAGGGTTTCTAGAATTATTCTTGTTTTATAAGTTTTCTTTACATATCCCCTATCGGCGTGCCATCTTTAAATTTTAATTCTATTGCGTAATCTCTAACTGCCAACTCAATTTTGTTTTCAATCTGGCGGTTTAGTTGGCGATCGTTCTTTCTTGCTTATAGTGCTCTCGCCAAGCTGGCTTCCTGTGTTCTCGAACATATTTTGGCCACTCATTGCTTTTGTCTCGGCCTGAAAAGGTCATTCCTGTTTATCCATTTTACCAGTCATGTATTGAAATTCTTTGATACAAACGTAAGACGAGTTACTTAATTGTTATTCTGCATGGCAGTCCTGGTTTATTGTGCGTTATGTTTTACACTACATACCAAAAAACTATGATATCTCTAGTGTAAAATATATATGTTCCGTATAAACTACATTCCATCATACATACGTGTAGTGAAAGCTTTCTAGTTTTGAAGGGAATAGCTTAAGCATTAATTATGACAAATAATAATAGTAGATAATATAAAGAATTTTTAGTAGGGAGTATAACGTGGCCTGAATAAATTTCTCAGTCTCTTTTTTTCAAGTAATTAACTAAAAGTCCGTAAATTACAGCAATCCAGATTTAGATTACTTATCAGCGGTAACTGCTGATATAAATTTAATTTTAGGTTAGTAAGAAAACACGTTCCTTACAATAACACAGTAACGTTATAGTGAGTACGTTAATTGAAATGACTTAAAGCATCCATAAGTAGGTTCGTATCATATTTCAGTACTATGAACATTTTCTGTATTTTAATAATTTAGATACCATTTATACATTAATAAAACTAATATTTTATTTACAAGTTTGTATTTTAATAGAGCTGTTACACTAAGATTACTTATGTTTGTTCTTTGAGGAGATTAAGTGAGCAGCAACATATTTTAACAAACTTCAATTTTACAAAGAAATGGATAAATTTATTCTAGTTACATACCAGTGCTTGGATCCTTAAGACAGTTAAATGTAGTCTTTCATAAACATATAAAGTGGATATTTCATTGTTAAAGTACTCGTACTTTGTCTTGATACTTAGACGGTATGCTATTTGCGACAGAAAGAGCATTTATGATTCTGCAAATATGTGGGCGTGTTTTTATTAGCCTTTACTATAGATTGCAATATAAAAGAGAGAGACTGAGGATCAGGAAACAAGAGACTCGAGGACTGAGTCTTTTTTCTTAAAGGGATATGTATCTCTTATCATTTTTCTTGAAATTTACTAAATGCTACATTAGCTTTCTATAAGAAAATTCACTCATTTATAATTAGAATACTTTGTTACAAACAAAAAAAAATAATGATATTTGCATTCTCTAGTCTAAGAAATTATTTTCCTGAAAAATAAATATATAAATAAAAATATGAGTTTGTTTGTTTTAGAAAATAAACAAACGTATTTTCTAAAATTTTAAATGCTTTATTTCGTAAATGGTTATTTAGAGGATATTGTTATAAAATACCTAATTTGGATAGGTTAGAAAACCATATTATCTCGCTTTAATTTAAGCGAAGGCCTATTTTTTATTTATCGTGAATTATTCATACACTAAATATATTTTGTGTACATAACTACAGAATTCATTGACTAATAATTTATTTTCACATAAGAGATGCAAAATGCAGCGTATATATATGTAGAAAGTAAACACGTTATATCATAGTAAACGAAAAGCGAAAATATTGACTTTCTCTGGGAAACATGGTAGTTTATAATAAAAGGTTTGCACAACCAAATTAGATATTTTCTGAATTATAAACATTTTTAAATTTTTAAACATTTCATCGGTAATTTACAAACTTGAACAGTACATTCGTAGATTTATGTATATTTCTTTCTGAATACTTAAATTGATTGTATGCATAATGAAATGCATTATTGTAAAGTCAAACATTTACTTTATATATATTTCAGAAGTTCGTATTTCTAATTATATATTTAATATATAATTCACAATGAGTAGACTATAACCAGATTTTTTTATAATTCCACGTACAATTTACAGATTTGCATAAAGTTTAGAATACTTAAAAAAATACATCGAATAAATCATATAAAATGCATGGAATATGATTAATTTTAAGGGGAAATGCTGTTACGTATCTTTCTTTTGTAAAAAAAACTCATTACTTATGCATTGGAATTTAATAAAATTTATTAAAAGTAATTAAAGAATAACGCATCTTTTAGTTAATGAATAAAGTATTTAGGATATATACTACGTTTACTTAATACTTTGAGAATCGAAACATCAAAAGTTGCACTCAGCATGCTAAAGAATTGATGCTAACAGCAACTTACATGTTAATAAATGTCTTAAAATACACATGTAGAGCTGCGGAAAAAAAAGTCACACTTGCTCTTTATTTCGCCGTCGTTAGTTGTACAACAAAGTCATATATACCATTCGTTTGCAAATAACGCATACTTTAATTTACTATTAATTTAATTTCCATAAGGTGCCGTCTTCATACTTAATTCTGCATCAACTTCGTTTTTCTCAATGGCAGCACTGTATTTTGACTTTGTTAAACGAAAGAAAACCTCCAAATTACCCTAAATATAAATTTTCTTTAATTTTCAACGATAATTTCGGGAGATATTGCGAATGACTTTTTGCGCGTTTTTAAGGGACTTTCTGCAAATTGAGAAACTCTATTTGTAGGTTTCGAACTTAACGCCTTTCATTCATTTCGCTAGCGAGAGTTTAAAAACATAAACTCGGCTGTTCAAGCCTCGTCAGAAGGAGATCCTCCTGAACCCCCCCCCCTCCTAATTTTTTTTGTTTCATTATTGCCATATTAAAACGATATTAATTGACTTAGTCATTTTATCGCTTATCTTTCGCATATTTCGCCTGGTAACCCTATGTTGAAATTTTCATGAGTGTAACCGATTTAAAGAAAAATACATGTGGAGCATATTCTACAGCTTACGAAATATTGTAACAATAGATTAAAGCTGTTGTGAACTAATAGTATTTAAATACATGTAAAATTATGTCGCGTACTTTTATGTCGCTTTTTTATGCCACATTTTTGGGACACATTTTTCAATAAAGGGTGTTGAGAGATAAAATGACATAGTCATTAATAAATATCATTTTCAAGGAAAATATTGTTTCCATCTCTCTTAAAGTTTTTTGTGCTGAGAATATCAAGGGTAGAAATTGGAATATCTAGTCAATGGTCGAATTGACCTGTGAGTTCAAAACTTCCTCGGTTCATTACACATGATTTAAACGAAAAATGCATAACGATTGCTCACGATTTTGAAAATCTTCTTTTGGAAAATCTACTACTTTTCAAAATCTACTTTTGAAATTCTTATTGAGTATTTCCCTTGATGGTTCTCTTAGACAGGTGAAATGTTGTCAGGAGTGAGAGGCTGCTCTCTGCTCTTCTAACTACAAGCGTGAATGTTACTCAGCTACGGTCGAACTTAAAGGATTGTTTCATGATTGAAAATTTATTTGTTTGAATTTCATGTAAAAAACGCCATTACTTTTTTTCCGACCCAATATTATCACTGTGTTTGTTATTTCACAGTCTTCATTTAATATTATCATCTGCAATGTGCAATAAGACATTTGGCGGCATAAGTTATTGTCAGATGAAAATTTAGACAGAAAAACGTGATTTTCAATGTTTTTTGAATGTTTGATAAAATATGGGGAAGTCCAAAGACCTAATGTTTCCGATATTAAAAAAGGTCGAGTTCATACCTGGAATGTTGAGGATGTTAGTTTTTCAGAAATAGAACGTTGTATTAGAAAATATACATCTACTGCGTCTAATTCTGCACCTGGAAAATATTTTATTTAGAGGGATATGGTAGCGGAAGCAATAATAGACGCTTTATAGAATCACGATCAAACTGTAAAAACCTCCAATTTATTTCCTTCAAAATTTGATATTTTTTAATACCACTATCTTTTGCTGTGTCTTTGCACAAAAGAAATCTAATTTACGTTTATTTTAAACAATTTTCAAAAAATTGTCACTTAATAAATTTATATATGGTCCCTTAACTCAGGAAAATAACACATTTTATTTAATATAAGTTAAACTACTGAACGTAAAAATTTGAAAATTCGCGCAGCCATGTAATATTACTTTCTTCATCTATTTCCATCGAAATTTGGCTGGGTCGTTATTCATAATTTTTTTTAATATTAATTTAATAATTCAGAATTCATAGTAATATTTTATTAAAAATTATAAGAATAGTGAATTGTGTTTGGGTCGTTTCGTTTTAATAGTACGAATAAAAATCAGCTTCTTATTATCAATATTATATGAGATATGAATTAACATATGAAAAAATATTTTAACATAGGGGGAGGGAGATTTTGCGTGCTCATAACTCACTCATTATAAGTTCAAATTTATTGAAAATGGGTATCCGGGGTTAAAATGAGCTAATTTTTTGAAGTATGAAGTGAAATCTAGGAGTTGCTATTGAAAAAAAAAAGTTGGTGCGAATTTTAATATGTAGATGGCCCTTTATGCAACTTTAATGCATAGAAAATTAAAGTGTACTTCAATCGTAAACGATTGGTATCTGTAACTTTGCTGTACGACGAACGACGACCGAAAAAAGTACAAGTGGGACTTTTTTTTCCGCAGCTGTACATAAATGGAACAGTAATTATTTTTAAAATTTCGGTGTTTGGTTAGTGATTTTGCAGCTAAAGCTACACTTCTCACTTTCCTGCCGGCTTGTGTGTTGGTGGCATCGAAGTTGAAGAAGGGTGGAATTTGGTACCATATAAAAAACACCTGTACATGTATGTTTTAATAAAGTTATTTATTTTAATTAAATATTTTGAAAATGATTATGGTTGTACTGTAATACTAATGAGGTACTCACAAAACTATTTTATAACACATAAGTAAATATAAAATAAAATTTCCATTATTACCTATTATAATATTAAAGTAATAATTTTGTTGATATCTTTCCTTTTCCTAAATTAAAAATGATATGCAGTAACTTTTTTGTAAAAATTACTCCATTTTAACTTTCTATTTGTTGCTACAGCGTGAAACATACTAATTGGGAAAATTGTCTTAATTTAAATATTCTGTACATTTTCACAGTCTCAAACACTTTAAGAATTCAAATAACAGAGAACCATTTCATCATATTGCATCATTAGAGTAATATTTCCATTCATTCATTTATGATATTTGTCTCAAATAATATATTTAATCACATAACACAAACAACAGTTAAGATGTATTTTCCTAAGTGCTTTATTTCGCTTAAAAAACACAATTAAAAAACCTCATTAATGTAATTATAAGTTCATGCATGTTAGAATGTTTGAATCTTCTTTTTTCATAAGTAAAACACTACATTAATTAAAGTGAGAGACTGTTTACATAAGTAAAATAAAATTTTGTCTAGGAAGTAAAATGCTCACGCTCACAAAATTTTAATGAAATTGATATTAAAAATACGCTTTTCGCATTCCTTTTAAACTTTTTTTTCTTTTATGTAATTACATGATTTTATATTTACTTTCAGCTTCGAAGTTGCGTTTATTGCAACCCTATGAGAAGTTCGTAAACGAATGTAATGTTTGTAAGTTCATGAAATTCTTTAAATATTGACTCTTAGATTAAGTGCCATTCGGATACTTTTAGGGATTTCGATGAGATAAAGTGATTATGTTTTATTAACGATGCAATTAAATTTAAATATTTTAGATTCACGAAAACAAACAAATTTAAATATTTAAGGGAATACTATTGCATTAAGTAGAAAATGTTTCTTCATTAGTGTTAGAGTTGATTCTGCTTTTGCATTGAAGAACAAGAATTTGGATTTTATACTGAAAATGATTTAATTATGAAATAATCATAAATCGATAAAAAAACACACAGTATTTTATCTTTTACTTTAAAAAGTATTTCTTATTCATCGATAGTTTTTGAATGGAATCGGTCATAAAAAACGAAAAATAATGCATGCATAATTATAGAACATTAACCTGTACTTGTATCAGATGGTACGTTTTACAAGTTCTGTTCATACAAATACTATCTGCGTGCCTGTTTTTTACACGGTAGGAAAGGGATACTTTCCTAAAATAATTACTAGTGACAAAACAAATATACAAAAAAAGAAAGGAAAATTGAAATTTAGGTAGTCCCTTTTGTTGAAACTATCACGGTATACATTAACGCAACGTAGAATTATAGTTTAGTGAGTTGTAATACGACCGTTCATGATAAATAGACCACTTTCAATTTCACAAAATATTTATTAACGTGGAATACTGTGCTTGGACTCATATTAACCTAAGAAACAGCTTAGATATTTGAAACCAATGGTGCCTTTTCTACTCTTTGGTGATACACAAGAAGGCTATGATTATTTGTTCAAAATGTTATTTATTTACGATAACAAGGAAAAAACAAAATTATTTCATTCTAATAAAGTGATATGATTTTTGCTTTCCGTTATGTCCTTCTTTCCTGTCTTCTGCCGGTTTAGGGGGACATCATGCTTACGTCACATTAGTGTGATGCGTAAAGAATCTTCTAAGAAGAAATACAAATGTCTTATGTAAATCTATTACAACCGATGACACCTTTTCTGTACTAACTACAATAAAAGAAAAAAAAACATGTTAATTATTTTCTTAAATTAAAAAAAAAATAACCACACATATTTTTGTGCATTTTAAAATTTTATGTGAACACTGTACAACCAAGGACGAACATTCACTTTACTCATAATCGAAAGAAAAACAAATGAAATTTCAAACCACATAATTTGCCTATAAACATGCAAAAAACATGTCATGGTGAATTCAAGGACGTGAAACTCAGTATTGCATACATACAGTATTTTTTACACCTTTAAGAATAAAACTCTTACCACTCTTATAAACTCTAAACACTCTTGAATGATATGCTATAAAAATATTATTTACCTAAACACAAAAAAAAATACTGATTCTGTGTTTAAAAATATACAAAAGAAATGTTTTATTTATAACGTTTAACAGTTATAATTATTGTATTTCTAAAAATCCATTTGCATTATGGAGATTAATTAGTATCTTTGTCATTACAATACATCTCATATTTTATTTAAAAATTCTTTTACGTTTAAATAAATTTGTTTTTTTAATTAATTTTTATAAAAATATGCATGACCTATCTGTATCTACATGTAGAGTGATCAGCGAAATTCAGTATTTTTTATCATAATTCCATTAAACCAACAATTTAGATTAACATTATTGCCTGGGAAAGTTTAACCCTTTGAGGCGCAACCCTTTCCCAATGCTTGAAAAAGGGCGACCGTTGCCATCGCTCGACTTAACTACCAGCAAGATGGCGGACGATCGAAACGTTCATCGCGTGCCACAGATCGAAAGACCCTTTTTTGACAAGGGCCTCTCGATCTGTGGCACGCGATGAACGTTTCGATCGTCCGCCATCTTGCTGGTAGTTGAGTCGAGCGACGGCAACGGCTGCCCTTTTATCAGCATTGGGCAATCTATCCAGCTGTTCTCGCATTCTTCCATTTTTCAGCAGATGTCAGTGCTGTTAAAAATAATCGTGACAATTTTTTTACGGGAAATGACGTGCTAAAAAGTAAAGGATTCTCGCGGAGCTATGTCACCCGCAACTATATTTATAGAAATCAAATATATTCTTCGTGACTGGCAACAGTCAAAACGTCAGAGTTTGGTGCTCCCAGAGCGGGTACACTGCGCTTTAAAGGGTTAAAATAATTGTCGATACGGTGATTTGAATATCAAATATTTTCTAAACCACACCAGTTGAACTACTATATTCTTTCTTTATTTGAAACGCATTAAAATTTCGAATTCGTTGACAGCCTTATTAGAGAAGAAAACCGAATATTACTTAAGCATGGTACAGTTATTAGCGATTATTGAGGGATACAGTCAAAGTTTAAAGCTTCAGTGTCCTTAATTGCTTCTACGAAGGCACAACTCCCTAACAACAGGAAGCCTCGAGGGACGCGTAAATGGGTAAATCTATAATTTCGTCAAGCCAATTAATGAATGGCTGAGTACCTTAATGCGTCCTTTCAAGATTTTGCTTGTACATGTAAATCAATACTGCATGCATAATTTGGAAATATCCACCCACTTTCTGCTGCAGTTAATGCTCAACAGTTATGTCCACGATCATTGAGTGTCTGGTTCTCATATTGGTTGTAATATTTCTGAGCTTATAACACTAATTTAGAGCAAAAACAGTCATTTTTTTTTAGTAACGAGAATCTTAGAGAATTCTGACTTAGATTTTTAATTTCTACATGATTTTTCTAACAGTTATTCTATGAAATGTGTTATATGAAAAGTATGACATAATTCTTAACTATTTATCATCTATTCTTAAAAAAATGCGATAAAGTACTTTAAAATGTACTAATTATCCAATTGCTCTTACCGTTGAACTGACCTGAGGAAATATTTTATACTTTGCTTTAACTATATTCAAAACTTTCTAGTTTCAGAAAATCTTTTCTTCTTCTTTCGCTCTTACATTTGTTCGATATTTTTTTAAACGTTTCACGTCCATTTTGATTCTCTGATTTTAGCCACAATCATATCCCTAAAATTCAAAATTTGTCACTGAAAAGGGCTATGGTCGCACTATGGTCGAGTGGATAAGCCCCTGAACGTGGGAGACGGTTGAAGCGTTCTTTGATCTGGAGTTTGGCGAATGCGCGACTGTTGATCCACCGATCTCGAGTTTTGATCGGTTTTCTCCAGATGTAAAATGAAGACGCGTTAGTAGCTCATAAAAAATATTCCGACCGAGCATATCCCCCCTTAGCCAGATAGTCCTTAAACAAAACACAATTAATTGAATAAAAAAAATATACAGAAAATACAAATATCAAGTATGTAACATAACATGCTTATTTGTGATTTTAATTAGAAATATTGATAAAAAAGTTGAAAAAATAAAAATGTAATAAACATTCTATTACAAACTCCAATTCTTTCAAATAGTTTTAAATGTAAAATACAGTAACACTGTACATGCCATATTTCGAGCAATTTATGTTTAATTAATAATTACATATCTTTCCTGCTTTATTAATTCATGAAACATAGAAGTTTTCAACGCTAAAAGCAGCCAATATACATAGAATCAATATTCATATAGCGTCTTTTTAAATTGATCAAAAACAGCTAACTAAGAAATTAATTAGGTTTAAATATTATTATTAGTTTGTGTATATTTTCTTTCGTTATTAATTGGATATTTAATTATAATGGAATCTTAGTGCTTCTTCTGAAATTAAAAATCGAAAAATGCTTTCAAAATTAGCAATTTTTTGACAAAAATATCATTTTGAAAACTGTATTCAAAATTTATAGCATGGCTTCTGCATTTAAAATTTGACTATTATAAAATTTTAACATATTTTTTAACCTATCTATCTGTATTATATACTCTTAAATTTTTATTTCCATTTTTGTACATAATGCTCCATTATATTTATATGTCTTCTCACAGTTTTTCATATTTTTTTACACTATTTGCATTTAAATATGAGCAAAGATATCTCACAAAAAAAAAAAAAATGCTTTCCTCGGGAACAGCCCCCAAACATTATTATATAAGTATTTTGGTATAATATTTTTCTTTTCAAGTTCGACAGACATCGTTTTTACTTCATGTACTTAAGTTTAGAGTTAAATTCTCAAAAGTTTTGATGATAACATTAGATAATGAGTAAGGGAGTCCCGGAAAAATGGATTATGATTTAGAAAACATATGCCTGGAGATTTTGTGTGCATTTGCTGTTAGAGAATTCTTGTTGCTCATGCAAAGAAAGTAAAAAGGTTAATTTGCAAGGATAACCTTAAAATCCAAATGTTTTAAAACTCCAGACAGCTTATGTACCTCTTGTTTCACATTTATGCACCTTTATTCTGCAATTGGTAAGTTTTCTGTTGTTCTTTCTGATTACTTTTTGACTCTATTTTTACATCATGCTTTTAAAAGTAATAAATTAAATTCTACGAATATCTGACAAAACAGACAGAAAATTGCACAATACTTGTAATTGTTCAAGCATGAAACATGGATTCAGATAGGAAGTTATTAATCATTTAAGGAACTATTTCTAAACTTTTGATAAAAAACAAACCACAAGTACCGCAATCTACCGGTTAAAGTAGATAAACGTATAAACAAAATATATCCGATTTTCCATTTAAGTTTGTTGGTTTAACAATCTGCATTGTGTGCGAAGAACGAACGAATCCTTCAACTGGCATATTATTGAATAACAGAGCAAGGTAACACAAATAATTCTACAGCATTTACTACAATATATTTAGTAATGAAAAAAACATTATTTATCATTTAGAACTATTTTAAAAGATTTCATGTCTTGGTGTAATACCAGTTTGGAATTATTATATTGTTTTATATAAGACAAAAGCAATTTTTGCGTCTTCGTTTTGTTTAGTTTGTAAAAGGAGAGGTAGCAAATTATATTCTTGAAGAGATGCATTTTAGTTCGAATCGAACATTTACAATTTAGTAGAGTAAGTAGTGTTCTGAACCCTGTTTATAAATTCCAAACAATGATAGAATATTAGGAAAATTTTTCACCACGTATATCCAAGGTTGTAAACATTATTTCCATAGATAAGGTAATTATCACTTTAAAAATACTCTCTCTCTCTCTTTATATATATATATATATATATATATATATATATATATATATATATATATAATGACACAACGAAATTGTTCTTAAAGTTTTTCTTTGTTCATAATAAATTGAAACGTATCACTCTCAAATAAAATCGGAACATATTTAACCAAAAAAAGCATAATCTACTTCTAGCAAGAAGCCGTAGTTGTTTTAGTGAAATTTAATTTTTATTACTTTTATTTAAAGCTTTTTTAAAATCTATACGAAAAAAATAAATCTACATTCAAGAATTTTGTAAGCAATGCACAGGCACACTCAAATGATCGGCTTTCTGCATTTTAAATTCAAAATATTGTGAAGGTAAGAAAGATTGTCATTTTTCGTGGAATTTTCTTCTTTAAATTCTACTCACTGATGTTTTAAAATTGCACTTACGAACTTGATACAAAAATCATGCACATAAATTGCATTTAATTGATACTGTTAAGAAAATGATATAAATTACTTTTCGCGAGATATAAATAGGGTAGGTGGCCTAAAATGATTATAACTGGTGCCAAGTGAAGGTGAAACAACGGCGGTATTCAGACAATCAGAGAATTACGCTTCTAAATAGAATTCTTTAAAAAATTGGGAGAAAAATTACCTCTTTATTTAGGTACACAGTTTTTTTATGTACAGAAATATGGCTTGGTTTACTGAATGGTGCATACTTTTACATAAGAATTGCACTTGCTAAGTGTGTTATGTTCCTCGGCATCATCCAGTAATATAAACCTGAAATAAGCAACCGCATTGCCGGGTAAAAAATGAAGAAAAGAAAAGTAGAAAATCTTCTGCCGGGTCCTAGCCATAATGACAGCCCTCCATTCACTCCAAAATGCGTGACTCCCCAAAGTTCTCCTTATTGTAGGCTGTAATTTTTGAGCTATATTTTTCCAATATCTCACTTTATTGTTTGTGACACTTTTTTATTTTAAAATTTTCATAAAATAATTTATGCATACTATTTGATCGTAAAACATTTTTGTTTCATTATGTATACATCTAATTACATTAATAGCTTTTATTTTATCGATAAAAGAAAAACAAAACAGCGTACAGTGATTTTCAAATGAAGGATAATTTTGTCCTTTTGGTGAGAGTAAAGTGATCCTTTGGACAATTTTTCAAAATTCTATTTTTTCTATAAGAGAGTGAATTTAAATTGTATTTAAAGGACGTTTATAATGCGTATAAATATAGTGTAAATCATACTAGCAAAGGGCGAGAGTTTAAAAATAGTTATTTTACACAAGTTTTAACCTTAAGAGGATCATTTTACGATACCGGTCGCTATATATATATATATATATGTGTGTGTATTTTACTTTTTTCATTCTTGCACTTATGCTTAGCATTTCTTTAATCTCAAACAGCTGGTTAGTACTTAGTTATTCTAACATAACTGACTACAACATGTAAGGTGTGTTTATCAATCAGAATTATATTAAATTTGGAGAATTCTTCAGGTATTCTATCCCCGTCACAAACGTAGACGTTGTATAGAATTCTAACTACAATAATTTAGGTAAACAAGATCGATCGCAATTCGAACTTGCCCGAGGGAAAGGACTAAGTATGTAATGTGTAAATTTGCCGATTTAAACACGCTTCCATAACTAAGCATGTATATGCAAATTTACTATGTACCGTGAGGTTATTTTAATTTCAAAGCATGGTGGATTTCGATCCGCTGAGGTAATTTCCAGTAAATCTAATAACGACTGTTTTGCTTTGCACCGCTTACATACCGTTTTGCCTTCAACCGCCGAGCCACATTATATCTTGATACCGTTACAAGCTCAATTTTAGTATTCCGTGTTTTTAAATTGCTATTTGTAGAGACACCAAAATGTGTTTATTTTGCATGGTGTTTTATTAACATTTTTATGATCCTTGTTTCTTCTACGAATAATTCTGTGGCGGAAATTTTTACTGGAATAGTGTAATGTAATTCAATTTATCCAAAAATGCTTAATGTATCCACATATTTTTCATGTAACATAATTTTAATAAAACATTATTGGCAGTTTTAGAAAACAAAAAACTTTCAGTGACACAAATAAGAGAACTTGTTTCAGTAAAATATACATAATTCTCACCGAGAACAATAAATATAAAATCAATGGTATCTATTAAAATTTTCAGGAGATTAAGTAAATAAAAACTAGGTGGAACCTGTCGATTTCGACGGTCACTTTATTGACCGTAATGTTTCAAAATTAAATAACAATTAGAAATGTACCCAAGGTCTTGGACAAAACGGACAGGAAAAATTAAAAAGCGACGCGAACGTGTCATCACGTGTGACAGAAAGTAAAAAAAAAAAAAAAAAAAATCGTTCCAATTCAGCTTACTGTAGCAAATGTTCTATGCAAGATGGGGGCAAATGATTGAAATCTATGTTTTTAACTATCTAACAACAATGTATTTCTATGAAGAAAAATATGAAAAAAAAATAAATCTTAAACATTTAAATATGCATTAAAGGGCATATTAAAAGCGTATCATAATCCATGCGCCGTTCTTAATTTTCTTCCTTATTTCATTAAGTTGGAAAGTGCATTCTGAAACGTGCCGCTTTTGTCTTCGTTGATCCCTAAAACACTTCTTTGGAATCGAAATCTGTATTAAAATCGTCTACTAAAGCTGTTTAAAATCTTCGTCAGGCATATTCTAACTATAAAAAGTTAGACATTGGCGCAACAGCTCATTTGCGTGGCCACGGCCTGCACTGCTCAACCACGCCTTCGCGACCACGAGTTCTAGGATGTGGAAGAATATGCCTCGGCCAGATGGTCAGACTGACGCGAAGCCCCAGTGTTCAACTACCAAGCAAGCTCGTTACTCAATCTATCGACCCACTCGAGAGAAGAAAGGCTGAGTCAACCTCGCAAAACCCCTTTAATCGAACCCCGGACCTGTGGCACGGCAGCAGAATGGGCTAAGAGTTACACCACTAGGATTATTTTCTAACGTGTACTGTTTGGAAAGTGTACTATAATCCATGAGTATACCGGATTTGTCTTCCTTGTTCCCCCAAACACTTTTTTTTGGATTTGAAGTCTATGTTAAAATCGCCTATCAAAACTATTTTACACTCTTCGCCTGATATTGTCTAACTAAACTTCTCCTTCGTTGTAGGTAAATAAATTGTAGCGTTTGCCCGTTTCTAGCCAAATTTGGTACACATCGCTAAGCTGGGCTCGATTTTTGAGAACTTATTTTTTTGGCACAAAACTTGGCGGTAAATCATAAAAAATTGTAAAACTTGGCGGCTTTCAATATTCCTCCCTCTCTCGTGCTATCTGTCACTTTTAAGCATTTCTCTCTACAGGCCGCAATATATGAGAAATTCTTTTTGAAGCCCTGTAAAAAACAAAGTCCTACACACACCAAAATCAAAACCAGTCGTACGACAGTGATCTTTAATATATATACGAAATGTGAGCTCAATCGAATGCCTCGTTTAGGAGCTAGCGGACTTTTAAGTATTTATAAAATCAAAATTAATATGAAGGCACAAAATGGCTCTAGCGAGAAAGCATTAAAAATTCGAAGAAAAGAGTGACGTGGCCTGTATTCTGCGAGGTACAATCCGCCAATTAGCGTGCGCGTGCCCTACTGCATTTACGTATTCTTGCGCTGCCTTCAGCGGTAAAGATGAGATAGACAACTGAAAAATTAAAGAAATAGAGATAAAGCGCCAAAATAAGGATGTGCATGCATACGTTATCCCGGAGTTTACACTGGAGCTATATAACTCCTAGAGACCGCTAACAGTTATTTTGTATAAGAGTAATACATATTCATATTTTCATCTTTCCGGCAAGATTGAAAGTGTTTGTGATTTCAATTTTTGCGTACTTCTGTGCACAGGTCCGTGCTGTAACTGCCGTAAACATCACCCATTAGTGCGAAAATCATATGTGTTTTTTCTATGTACAGTGCCATGTACCGTATTGAAAATAATGTATATAGCATTTATAGTTCTTTTACAGGAGCCAAAAGAAAACAAAATCCAATATATAACGGTTTATGGTCAGTCATTCTTAAAAGCGTATTTTAGAGATACCTGTTTTTTTCTTCCAACGAAAGCAAAGATGACTTATATATTAAGGCTCATAAAATAATGCTATCCATTGAAGATAGTGCCTGTGTAATAAATAGTTCTTCTGCAGGGACATTCAAAAGAATTCCAATACATTACTCTCTATAGCAGTTGAGAGACATTAATATATTTCAATTTCAAGCGCAGTACAATAGGTATAAAAATATTTATAATCGTTTTTCCAATATGTCGTTAGATTTAAAGTCAATAAATTGCCAAATTTGGCTGAAAAATACTGTAATTTTGAAAAGTGTTTTATAATCGATGCATTGGCCATGATTTATCTTTCATGTTGAGGTTGCCAAGAGTTAGATGGGGGTTACCAAGCCGTTCTCTCAATTTAGTGGATACAGAAAAAACATGTTTCAGCTTATCATGTAGATAAGGAGAAGGCGCTTGTAACTGCCAATAATGAGGCTAACAAACCACAATGTTATTTCTATGCAGAAAATTTACACCTTTGCCGTTCCGCCACGCCTGATACGTTCGACTTTTTTTTTCCTCTGTTGATGCCGCATCTACAGACCAAGTACTTTTTTTTAGATTCATCAGCCAGATTTTTGCACCTAGCCGTTCTCTCAATTTAGTGGATACGATAAAAACATTCATCATATAAAGGCTCCAAGGTATGTTTAAACAAAATAAGGTGCTATACCATATCAATAAAGACAAACCTATCATGTTTTTGTATTATTGTTTTCGTTTTTGTGTACAATCTAATGAAATGTGTGATCCCAGATTCCAAATATATCTCGGGTGTTATATTATCTCTTCGAGAACAATTGAAAACAAATGATATATTGACATTCATATATTTGAGTTTTTTTGTGATGAAAGGATGAAATTTTGTACATGGCCTAGTTAATTTATAAATCACATTTTGTTAACCAAGATTTTTATTTTCGACGGGCCCTTTTAAAAATTTAAATGTTGTATTTACTCTACGCGACATTGAAGATGCAACACCACGGGAGCGGGCAGAAAATTATTCAAATTTCAGGATAAACGCGCATCTCCCCGAGTAATGCAAATAATGTGAAATGTGCAGCTCTCCAGCTCACGTTGAATAAGATATAAGGGAAGGAACCTGTGGAATGAGCAATTTTCGTGACGTCATTAGGGAAATAATCGTAGAAATTTCCCTAGTGTCTCAGCAGAGAATGCCAGGGTAGGACAATGTTTACAAGGGGCATGACGATCGGACTGCGAAGGGAAGGATGGCTCAAACGATAAATCTCAGCGGAGGTTATTAGAACATGGAAATGTGGCACGTCTGAGGGGTGTGGGTGCAGCCACTGTGACGTCAACACGCGTGGATCGGCCCATCCACGGACATGCGGTGGCTCCATTCTTCATGTTCAAGAGTTCCTGGATGTTCTTGTATCTCGAACAGAATCATTTCCCGTCGATTGGTTGCTAGTAGCCTGGACTCATGGCGTCCGTTAAGAAGAATTCCATTAGCTCTACAGCATAGACTTCAGAATCTGCAATGGTGGCTGGTTAGTGCGATGTGGACGATGGAATGGCACAGGGTCGTATTCCGAGATGCGGCGTGCTTCTGTTTCTCCAGGGATAGTCGCCGCGTCAGAGTGTGGCGTCGGCGCAGCAATTGTGGAATGCTCCATTGCACGACAACGCGGCATCGTGGTTTGGGGAGCAATTGCATAAGATTCCAGGCCAACACTAGTTCGTATTCAGTGCGCTTTGACGATTCAACGATGCTTGGAATATGTTCTGCGGCCGGTGACACTCCCCTACCTTCAGAGGATGCTCAATTCCCTCTATCAACAGGACAACGCCAGACCGCACCCTGCTCGCATCAGCCAACGTGGTTTGCAAGGTGAATAGAAGCTTTCCAGGCCACCTATCTCACCTGATCGCTCACCAATCGAACACATTCGGGATGTAATAAGACGCCATTTGCAGACGGAATGCAAACTGCCAAGAGGGGGCAAATAGCTGAAGGGGAATGGAGAGTCATTCCTCAGGACGACATAGGTACCCTCATTGGCTCAGTACCTAGACGTGTTGCTTCGCGCATTGCCGTAAACAGTGATCTTATAACCTATTGAGCCGACGCTCTCCTCGCTCTGTATGATGAATGGCATTTTGAAAAAAAAAGCCAGTTATTGTTCGTTGCTGTCTCTCCCTGCTTCCCGAATTTCATAACTGTCTGGCCACTCCTTCTAGGTGTTGCATCTTCAATGTCGCATAGTGTATTTAATCACCAGAAAAATTTTGGACCCTACTATAACCTTACCATAATGTACGCTTTTTTTACATTGCAATTTATTGTGTATATCTATTATCAATATTTCATGAATAAAACCCTAGACCAGTGGGTTTTGGGACACCCTCTATAAATATAGTTATCTAAATATCACTCTGTTCACGTTTGTTTCTAAAATAAATACGAATAAAGCAAGTTTTAAACAAAGCGTATTCTGTTATGTATTTTTATGTTTTTTAATCCATTGAAAAGGAATTAATTAATAATAATACGATAATTTTACCTTTCTGTAGTGTTTATATTTATATTGGCATAGTACTGCATAAGGGTTATTAAAATAACTTCGCTTTACTCTGGAATTAGTTTCCTGTTAGAGAGAAAAAGTGTTCATCGAACATTATATTATAATTTTACATTTATATTCATACTGATATAATACTGTACAAGTTTAATTAAAATAACCTCACATAGGAATTTTCTTGATTTAATAGCTAATGCAGTTCTACATCATAGCTTTCCATTACTAATGAAGAATAAATCCCCGCATTAGTATCACCTGCATTAAAGGATTAAGAATCTATATTCTATAATTATCTCATCTGCTCTCCCACTCTATCTATCCTCCGCTGATAAAGTTAGTACACGCAAAATGCGTTGGAAATGGGTTTAACTGATTCGGTCTTCTACTCTAACACTTCATGAGTGTAAACCAGCATAATGTATTTTTGAGCTGTCAATTGGCATCATTCTCTTCTGGGGACATGCAAAGTGAATTTCGAAGCTAAATGCAAAAATTATACGTATCTTTATACAAACACGCACACACCATAGATAAATATGTAGTTAAATATATTTTAGAGAAAAGTGAGCAATGTAAATTAAAAATTATAAATAAGGTAGAGGATAAATTAATGTGCTAAGAAAATATTCCTTATGTTAGTTTTCAAAAAATTACATTTTTAAAATTTGTGTCCAACTCCTGGGCAAAAAAATTCTTAATTACATATGCGCCATATACTAATGATGTGATGTGCAAAAACTAAGCCATTCATCATAAAACGTCTCAGGGGATATATTTAAACAAAGATAATTAAGGGCTATACATGACTTTGTATTGTATTGTGTATTAATGCAAATGTAGTCGAAGGCTGTCTGCCCAAGAAGGGCTGCCTTGAGCGGAGGACATATTAAGGGATTCTAACGTGCATTATGGCTGTATCGGGAGAATACAACCCCATAATCCAGACTGTTAATCAGGTGGCCGTTCGATAAGCCCGAACCCGGGGGCATCACCTTCCAGCCATCTACCATGCCCAGTGTCTTTATCCACTTGGCCATTGTGCGGCCTATATAGGAATTTGAATATGAAGGTTTACTGCTAGAGTGAAAAAAAAATCATTAAGAATTTGTGCACGATCCCAAAAACGCGATCATTTGTCTTGAATTTTTTTTCTTTTTTTATGAGTGATATAAATATTTCTCTGAATTACCTTATTCACAATATATCTAAAGTCAATATTAAGGTGCCTTGATAAATTATCAATGTAGATGGGGTAACCCTTGAGTACAAAATGATTGCATATTGCTATACGGCGATGTAAGAGCATAAATTTAAAGTACAAATGCTGCGTGATTCATAAGCTTCACAACCGTTTAAGACATAAAACGGCAGATTTTTCTGCTATCTGTTTTCAGCCAGCGCTACTGATCTGCCTTGGCCTGATGTGGTCCTGATCTGCGAAGTCTGGCAAATCAGGACATGGAGTCTGAATAGCCATATTTATAGATGCATTAATCATTATTCACCGCATGTGATAATTTGTCTAAATGTTTTTAATATGTGCATAAATCTTTAAAATCTACATCAAGGAAACTGTTCATCTCTATAATTGGAAAAAGCTTCATAAGCAAAGTTCCTTAGATTGGAAGTAACATACCAATCGGTCCTAAAAAAACTTTTGGGCTACTTTTGGTGTCATCTAACTTGCTCAGCAGATGCCTAAAAGGAAGCTTGTTTGCACAGAAATGAAGTGTGGGGGTTCCGAATTTGAATTAACGGAAGCCTTACAAGACTTAACCAAAAGTTTTCAATTTGTTGACAATCACACAATTTTAAATGAGACTGGAGCAACAACTAATTTAACAGTTAACTTTAAAGAATGACAATTAGCAATGATTAATATTTTTTGATGTACTGTGTTCTAGGTGCACGAGCTGTGTTCGAGCCGCCAAAGTAAGTTAAGGTATTTATTTAGAGAGCGTATTCCCCCCCCATCACTAAAATTGCGTCCATTTTATAAAAAAAAGCTACCACAAGCCTTTGTCTGACTCTTTATAGTCCGCTGGAAATACCTTTTGCATATCATTGACAATGAAGGTAGACACATACAAAACCATTTTCCGTGATATTTGAATTCCTAAATTTGTTAAGTAACAGATTATTCTCTCTGAGTTTTAAAAATTCATTCTAAACAATATGAACACTTCATTTTCTATTAATATACATAAATTTCACGAAAATTTATTTTATCTGCTTTCATGGTAACTAATGTAATGATTTCGACACAAAGGGAAAAAATAATTACTCCACATTAGATAAATTTCACTGGCATTTTTTTTATTTCAAAACAAATCAATCTGTACTCATACACATTCAACACTCTACACAAGCATAATTTTTTCTTTATCTTTCTTTAATTTCTGTTTGTCAGGTTTTGCTACAGATTCTATCTGCCAGGTGAAATTACTTTTTAGCCGCCTGATATATAAGAAATGCAATTATGTCTCTCTACGTCCTAATCCGTGATGAGCTGATCCAAAAAGTATTTTAAAGGTATTTAATACAACAGGAAAGCTTATTATCATTTATATTATTCAAAATAAGATGAAGTGAATCTTAACTCAATTTATCTTAAATTCTGAACCAGAAATATTCTATTCATTCTTCCTAGCTATAAATTCCTTTAAAGCATTTATTTATTTCATTTTTTCAGTTTATTCCAAAAATGCACTATATCATGTATATTACAAACCGTCAGCATTTAATTTAAAAATATAACGTAAAGCTTAAATTTTTAAATTAATTTCGCTTTCAAACATCGATATACTTTATTTTAAGCCAAAAAATACTGCATAGTTTGAAAATTACAAAATATATCTATTTTTTTAACTGTATAGTTCGTAAATTACAAAATATATCTATTTTTGAACCTTTAAAAAGTTTCTTCTTTTTTTCCTGAATTAAAAATACAGTGAAGCAAAACAAATAATTAACTTTCATAAACTTTCCCCTAGAAGTAATCGGAATAAGCCGGGAGAATCAATTACTTCCCCAAATATCAGTTACCCGAAAGTTTTTCCGGAAAATTTTGTTCGTTAATTCTACGGACAACGTCTTTCCTCCTCTCATTTACCAAGCTGCATAATGGATCCCAGAAATGTTTTTCCCGGCCCTCCTGTGTATCCTTTCAGACAGAATTTACTTTACACGATCGTTAAAGGGGAATACTTTACTCAGATAGTTTTGATAGTTTTGGTCTGATAAAATTAAGTGGCAGAAGTGGCAGATATTTAATTTAGTAAATCTGATGATGGAGACACATTTTTTTCTTTTTTTTCATATTGATGAGTGGGTGGAAGAGGTGCTATAATTGCTCGCTTCAAGTACGAGATAAAATGGAATGTTCTAATATTTTATAACACATGTAAATAAGTATTTTCCTTTAATGAAAATATCAGAGATGTAAGCACTATAAAATGTTCCTTTCAGCGGCATAGTGACGGGAAAAAAATGTCATTAATTTATTTTTCCTTACATGGAGTCATTCTTTAAATACAGGGTGAGTACAAATGATGGACTTGATTTAAAAAAATCATATTTTCGAAACTGCTGCACATATCACAATAAGTGATGCATGGATGTAAAGAGAAACAAACCAAATATTTTTTCAGCTACAAATGTTTGATGTGTGACCGGCCCCGCTTGTTACACGGTATTCGTCCAATTTGTAAATCCAGTTCGTTCCACACATTTAGTAGCATCATTCTTTCAATGGTTCGTAATGCTGCACAATTGCGTTTTTTAAGTTCTGTCAGTATTTTTGTCATAGATGGTACATAAAAATATGTCCTTGATGTAACCCCACTAGAGATGAGCCGGGCTCAGCTCGGCTCATCTCTAGTGGGGTTAGCCGGAAAGCCCGAGCACGAGCACTGGCCCGAACTGGGCTCGGAAAAAATTTCTGTTTTATTGAACATACTCCTTGAAACAGATTTTAAAAAATTGATTCATATGGAAAATAAAAGTACTTATAAAATAAAAAGAGCGGCGCGGGTGCCTAGAAGGTGCGTGAAGCTCTTTGGGTATTTCCGGACGGCGGCTTATATTGCTTAGATCATGTATAGCTGTATAGCAGATCATGTATATGTGATATTGCATAGATATACTGCATAGTCATGAGCTCGGACATTATTTCATAAACATAGATATAAAGAATTAGAAAGTGCATTGAGAGTTTGCATCTATATTTGTCTTTAATTTGCACAAACGGCAAAATTTATTGTATTCTATGAAAGAATTACTTCTTTGAATTTTATTGAATTTTATTTCTCTTTAGCTGAAATTTCGGACCCGGGCGGGCTCGGGCTCCGACTTACATAATATTGCTCGGGCTCGGGCGGGCTCGGATTAAAAGTCTTCGGGCTCGGGCTTCAAAAAATGAGCCCGAACTCATCTCTAAACCCCACTAGAAGAAGTCACATGGTGTTAGGTCTTGGGATCTTGGTGGCCATCTTACTAAGGATTTGAAATCTGTTTCCTTAAATTGATACCCTTGCAGAGTGCTCTTCTTGGTCGTTGGAAAGAATTGAAACATCAACCGCTATTGTAATCAAGAAGTCTGCTCCTGATTTACGTGCCGCCGTATCTTCTCTGTCCTCAGTAAAAATTCCCAGCCCATTTCAAAGGCACTTGTTCCTTCAAAAGAAAAGCGGAGAGCCAAATCAGAAATGACTCTTTAAGGCAAAAATACCTTCCATTATTTCAGGCAGTTTATGCCAAGATTGTTCTTTCAACACGCTTTTAATTAGTTTCACCAGTATGTATGTTTGTTTGTAACCGACTCCTTTTGAACTCGATTTTGACCCACTTAAACGGTCAGATTTAATTTAAACTTTGTAGACTTATCAAGGACCGAAGACAATACAATAATTTGATAAGTTTATCCCATTATCCTGATTATGATCGTCAGGATCAGTAATTTTCTTAGAGATCCTTTGTGTGAGAGATGGAGCAAGCGCGCGGTCGACACATGCGTACCATTTCGGCACTCGGCTCAGCACAATGGAGTAGAGTCTCTCTCCCTGTTGGTAACTGTATTCAACGGTTTGTTTGGGTAGTTACGTTTTTGAGATCCAGATGGCAAATCTAAAAATTTTACCTCATTACATTGTTGTTTGTGTTTGCTGTAGTCGTTATGAAACTTGTTTGTTGATTAGAGACCTATTTTTCCTTTTTAGTGAGGAAGGTAGCATTTAACTGCAGGTTAATTAATACTTTGGTGCACAGCAGGTGCTTAGCCAAAGGGAGGGGGTGGTGCAGAGGTGTATGCTTCCCCCCCCCCCGAAATGGTACCATTTATTTGGCTTAAGTTTTATATTTAGCTTCCAATGAACTTTAGCTTTAAATTTGATACCCAGCCTACCCTGAAATAAAATCCTGGCTACGCCACTAGCACAGTGAAAATAAATTATCTCACAGTTTGTACTTTCCAACTCAGTGTCCCTTGTGTCTTATGACAGATATCGAATATTACAAAAAATATAAATTTTAAATAAATACAGTTTAAAAAAACACGCTTTTATATCAAATCGAACTAAAAAGTGAAAATAAATATAGTTAAAAAAACTAAAAAGCACGCTTTTGTGATACATTGAACTAACTAAAAAGTGAAAAATAATTCTTAATATACAAATAAATTAATGCACGAAAAATAGTATTATTGTGAAAAAAGCGTGGGATGTTCCATATATCAGTTCTTGAGAATATTCGATCGGTATGATTTGTACAAAAATGATACAAAAAATATAGCACAAATCGCCCCACACTTTTTTCACAATAATTCTATTTTTCGTTCATTCATTTATTTATATATTAAGAATTATTTTTCACTTTTTGGTTAGCTCAATTTATCACTAAAGCGTGTTTTTTAAGATTTTTAAATTATACTTATTTCTTAATGTAGCCGAAAAGAAGAATTAGGAGAAAAAAAAATAGAACGTGATGCTGAATGACAAAAGAAAAGAATAGGTAAAGAAAGGAATAATGTAGAAGAAATTAGAGACACAGTCAATCGAGAGGTAGTATTTTTCAAAAGAATTTCGGCGAAGGTCCCCAATTAATTTTGATATTTTTAAAATAAAATTTAATTATGAAATATGCCGTCTGAATTTACTCGAAAATATTTTTTTTAATTTATTTTTATTTTTTTTTAATGTTCGATTCAATTCTCTGTTCATACAAAACCAAGATTAGTTCACCAATAGCCTCTTTTTCCCCATGTCAAATATTGAAATAAAAAAGTGTCAAATACTGAATTTTTTGTTTCTGATAGGTGTCAACGATTCAATCAAATTTTATTTTGATTTTTTCCTGGTTTGCAATCACCATGCCAATAAATACTTGTTTTAATATAATACAAGAATAGTTACAATGTCTATATATAATCATAAAATGTTCTGAAAGTGAACTGGATCTGAGCTATGCAAAAGAAAAGGAAACAAAGTCTCGGGCAGTTGTATGTTTACCCTACATGACAATTGTGTAAAATAATTAATTAATTAATTAAAATGTATTTAAAATACAAATAAATCTGGAATAGTTTCAGATTTTAAATACGCATGCTAAGTATTTAAAGTTGCAAAAAAGTTCTGATGGACATTTTTCATCCGCTGTAATAGATTTCAAACGGTATCAATCGTAGTAAAGCCTATGGAGGTTTCACTGTCATAGAATTCTTATGATATCTACCCAGAAACACCTTATGCCCTTTCCGGCACATGCGCTGCACCTGTTTACTTGAGTAATTTGAAGAAATTGATACTTTCTCTTAAACAAACAATCCAAAAAAACATATTTTTATGTTTGCAGCATCGTGCAATGCACGCTTACCCCTTCACCTCAGAATTCGCATGCTTCTCTTACTCTATTTCAAATGTTCTAACAGGAATATCTAATAAATGTTGATACATGACACAATGCAGAGTTGAGAGGCTTGACAGATCCGTGATCTCATTCGGAGGTGATCTCTCCCCACATGCTGAATCTGCTTTAACTCGGGGGTGAAATATTCAAAACTCATCAGCCTTTGTCACGAATTCTGCTTAATCTCCATATCCCGGTGCACTTCTTCGCAAGATAATTGAAGCGACTTTATCGCTTAATTAAGGCACCAGACTTTTCAAATCTTCTACTAATTTGCTCCGAGAAATGGTGCGATAGTCTGTGCAGGCATTGTTTTTAAAAATTGATTTATTTTTCCAAGAAAATTAAAATTTCTGTCCTAGTACTTGGAAAAATTTGTTTTTTTAACACTCGCCAACTGCCCCAGCTTGTCGATATCTTCAATATTTGGACCAGAAATTGCCAAATCCTATTGTTATGTAATGGGAATATTAATGTGTATAAGGCTTGTTGTATTAGTGTAAATGAAAGTGTATTATCAGAATAGCAAATACAAGAAGGTTTGGCACCTGAATTATGGTATACTTTCGAATGCAATGAGACAAGGAAAGCGAATAGGCCTGACCAATGAATAATATACACATTCATACTTAATAAATCAAGGAATACATAAAAGGTCCGACACATACAGTGCAAAAAATATTTATCTAGATTACAGAACAACGTGTGTGTTAATGTAACGCCGATGACGGAAACGCTAGCAAACAATTTTAAAGATGTCTCAGGGCAAGGAAAAAATAACATACGCCGGCAGGATGCCAAAGATGGGAAGGAACATGTCGTTGCTATTGCAAACGGACGTAATATAATCTATTATTTTTTTAGCCTAGTACGGCTCCACAGGTCTCATGAGACAAATAAACAATTAAGAAAACTTCTTACGGGAAAAGCGAATATACAGATTAAAAGCCGAAAGGACAGAAAAATGAGAACAGAAATGTACTTTAGAATTCTTGATTTTGGAATGATTACATGAAAGAAACATAAATTAAATGACTATTAAATTAGAAATGTGATCTTTATCACATAGTTGCGTGTATGAATCTGCTCAAAATAATCTGCCCAAGAGGATGCGCAGTAGTTTGTCATTCTAGTGACTTACTTTTAACATCACGTAAAAATGCTATATTGAATTTTTTGGGGAAGTATGGAGAATAGTATCGGCTTGTGGAGAGTTGTACTAAATGCAGTTCCTTTGGAAACTGTTATGTTACGCTCATTTTTTTAATAAATGAATACTTTTTGTGAGTTGTAAGTAGACATTGCACAGATTTACGGTTTAAATAAATAACTATCCTCTCGCAATTTCGAACTCTATTTTGTTCATCGTGCTTTATTAGTCACTAGTTTAATTCATTCTCTTAACGAAATTAAAAAAAAAATAATAACAAACCTGCTACGATATGAAGTCATCACTTTAGAATTAATAGACAATAAAGTAGGTATAAAATGAGTCAATCAGAATTCTTAGAAACTAGTCATCGTGATGTGAATGTGTTTTTTTAAATCTTATGTTAAGAAAGAGGCAGATAGCTTTTACTTTACCAAATCTTAATGGAAGAAGTTCAGTTCAAGAAATTTAGTTTTTGAATTGGAGATCGTGACAAGGATCGACGATATGTTTGCAACCGAAATTTCTCAATTTAGTTTGTATTTCCAGTAAGTGAATAGAAACAAAATAGTGAACGTGGATTGAGATTTGAGAAATAAGTAACTCATGAAGAAAATAAAATTTAATCCAAACGACAAGATTTATAGTTCTTTATTTTTTTATCTTCAAATGTTGTTTTTTTTTTGTGTGAAGAAGCTTGGGTTTTTAGAGGAGAATCTGATGGATCTTTGTGTTGCAATGGATTGTTGAAAGTAAGATTCTGAGACTTAAAAGTCACACATGAAAGGTTCAAATATTTCAATCTGGAAATTCCCATATTAATGTGACTGATTGAAATCATAAAAGCCTCGATTTTGAATATCGAAAAAAATATTTGAGCTTGAAAATTTCCTCAAAAACTGTAATTTCTTAATTTTTTAGTCCAACATTAAATGAAAATCTTGGTTTGGTGTTGTTTCCGACATTGCTTTTTAGTTGCTCAATTTATTTATTTTTGTTATTCTATATTTCTATATTTTGTTAACTTTATTACTATATTTTTATTTTTTAACCTATTAGTCTGTGTTTACTAATTTCTTCTCACTCTCCCATTCTCTCTTTCAATTTTTATTTCCTTTCTTTTTTGTCATCAAAATGGCTCTATATCTTATCTTTACTTTGGTTCTTAGTTTCCGCTTATGTGGATTGTGGAGCTTTTTTCAACTGAAGAAAGTGAGAACTTTTATACAACTTTTATATTTCGTACTGTACTATTTTCCATTTAAGGGTGTTTTTTTTTACAATATCTTGATTAATTATAACTTTTACTATCACAGACAATGGTAAAATACATAGGATACTTAGCTTTCGCCTTAGCCGATTGGTCACGACTGTATATAAGATTTAACCTCCCCGGTCTTATGCGTAATATGTTGCAATTAGAACTCTATAAATGATATCTGTTAGTGAGACTGTAGAAGTGAAAAAAATCTAATTTTAATTTCCGACAATAGAAGGCGTATATCTTCACAATTTTGGACGCAAATTTTGAATTCTCACACCGGGAATCGGTTCGTTTGTTTTCACTCAGGAGTCTAAACCATTAGACGATATGGCATATCTCCAGAATTATTCACAAATATTTACATAAAAGCCTCTTTTCAAAAGAAAAAATCAACGAATTATCACGAAAAAAATAATAATAAACTATCAACGTATATCAGTTACGAAACTTTAAAAAAAACTTAAAATTTTAAACTTTTGCAGAATTTATGTTTGTGTGTTTTGAAAAATTTTGTTGAGCGTTTTCTTGTTTAAGAAACTTTTTTCTGAAATTTCATAAAAAAAGGTACTACTTTTCCTTTATTCCAGTGTGTAGTACAGCTTATAAAGTATCTTCCATATTTTTTTTCGATTCCTTTGTGAAATTATTTTAATTTAATTCTTGTACAAGACCGGAAGGAAGATTTTGTTTCTTCCACATACACTATTAATAACTCGTCCACGATTATAGATTATAGAATGGTGCGAATAACAGGAAATTTTTATAAATAGTTCTTGGAAACGTGGAATTTTAAGAGCCAAGCATTAAATAAGTACATCTAAATAAATAAGAATAACGAAAAAAGAGAAACAGTTGTATTGAAAGTCAGCGGAGATGTACGTGAATGCAGAATTTCAGCTCGATTAGACTGCAGAAAGAGGATTAAATTTCGAAAATAAGTTTTAAATGGGAAAGGAATACTAACATATAACGTATTTTTAAATGCTTAATGCTAAGAACATTGCTTTAAAGACTGTGTTATACATTCTTACTTAGAAAAAAAAATGGAAAGTTTATGCAAATCTAATAATTGTTTTTCAAACTATTGTAAATTTCACGCTTTTTCTAATTTTTTTTTTTTTTTTTTGGCACTACAAGAATTATTAGTAGTTAAATAGCAAACATATTATTTCTCGTAAAAGGATTTTGTCGAGTTTTTGGAATATTGATAGTTTTCAAACGACGATTAAATTACACTATTTTTAAAAGGAATACTAATTTTTGTCATCCTAAATCCATTGTAATACCCTTATATATGCATAAGTGTTCCTTTATATATACGTGAGCCGTAATTTGACTATGTAGTTGAAATTAAATACTTATGATATTTACTTCAAACTAAGTGAATGTTTCTACACACCAGTCTATTTAAATAAAATAAATGAAGTTTAAATGCGTCAGAAATACGTTTTGGGGGATTGAATTGCAAAGGAAAGAAACCTATTAAATGTAAATATTTAAAGTTCAGAAGTTTTCTACGCACCTCTCTATGCTGATCTAGCAAAGTAGTTGTAAATTTTAGAATACGCATTAGTTTTTTGATATCCCCCTTGCAGTTGCAAAGCTTCAAGAAAAACAGCAAAGTTCAATATACTTAACAAATCCCTTTTAATGCAGACTAATATCTTCTTTAAAATTCATTGTGGTATATATTGTTTAAAAACTGCTAAACCTCCGAATGGCATTCTTTGTATGGCTTCAAACCCTTTGTGTCCGGAATTAATCTCATTTGCATATTTCCAGTTTTTTCGATTGGAGTGAAAGGCCCTCAAGTGCTAAGTGTATTAGCCCGATATCTTATCTCTAAGAATCGCTGATTCAAATAAAAGTAACACATTTCCTTTTCTCTAGAGGCCATTTTTTATACAAATTTTACTGAGGCTTGCAGATTTTTTTTTCCATAGAGCCTAATCTGAGTCATCCGCTGATTCATGTCTGTGATTAAATGTAATTAACTTGTAAAGGATTACAAATAAAAAGTTTTTACAAAGACGCGCTTCGTTTCATTATATTTCGGTAAAACTCCAATTTTAAGTTTTTATTTTCTTTGTGATACTAGTCCATCTGCGTTCAAATATTGGATGTTTGTACTTAAATATTTAACTTTTACTTTGTACTTAAAGATTTTAAACAACGTAAAAGTTGAACCTCATCAGTTTATTACGGCTTATAAAATATACAGAATCAAAAGCAAACCGTCTAATCCTTCCCCTTATGGCGTGTATGGTGTATAATTTTAAAAATTTAGTAAACACAAACTGCATAAGCTTAAAGAAAGAGTGGATTTACCTTGATGTACATTCGTAGATATCTGTCTTTCAAAAGTTTCAGTTTTGGGTTATACAATACTAAGAAATCTCAGTGAGAGTTAATAATTTGTTCAAAATTTCAATTAGAGAACAATGATAAGAAAGTGAAAAATTGGATATTTATACATTGCATTTAAGTGGTTTTTTACATGTACAAACTACCGCCGGTTGTAGAAGCAGTTTCAAAGGGGCGTCTATGTGGACATTTTTCTTTTATTATATTTTTATAAATAATAAAACTTTCCGTTGTAAGAAAAATCTTACAATTTATAGAAACATTTACATTCCGACGTTTTTAAACTATTGAAGAGCTGTTTGACGAATTTTAGATTAATCTTGTTTTTTTAAGAACTTTCTTTGTGTCGATATATTTACTCCATGCACATTCTTTTATTACAAAACAAAAATATCTATCAAATTTCACAAATTACAGGATGCAAGCACAACTCAAATACGCTTGTCTATTCAGTGAACCATGTCTTATAGTTCTATGAAATATGTAGGATATTTCCCCCCGTCACTTAAATTAATATGACATGCCATTTGTTCCTATTGAGTATAGCAGAACTTCGTGTTCTTTGTTCGTGTTAAGCTATGTTTCCATGTCTATTATGCTTTTTTATCTGTTTCATAGCCTTATTACATATGTCTTTTATGATTTTTTTGATTTATATGTATATACATCAGCTGAAATATGAAATAATTTGGCAGTTTGAAACATGCCTTTATACTCATTTCCGGCAAATGCAACCTGTGCTTCTTTCAAGCGTGAATTTCATTCTTATGTGTTAACTTCAGTATTGTTCATGGAGCAATACTGTGTAAAATAAAATGAAATAAATAAATTAATTAAATTAAATTATATAGCTAAATAAATAATTCCGTCTCCTTTTTCCCTTAACGCAGGATGAAGGAATAGAACTTCCCACGTTTGAAGCGCGAACAAACTGAGGAAAGATCACTAAGAGAAATTTATTTAAAAAATACATAAAGTGTAGCGAAAACAGTTTGTAAAATAAGTACAGTGTTATAAACTGATTAACTCCCTGTTAATGTGTGCTAATGACAAAATTTCAGGCATCGACCATAAATGTGCATTGTTCAAAATGAACAGCAGTATGTACGCAATAGGGAGGGGAGTGGGAGAATTTAAACTTACCCCATCTAGAGACTAGGCAGAGTAATTTTTAGGATTTATTTTCAAAATATCCTCTATCAAGATAAAGATGAGTCCCCTTTCTCTGAAGAATGTCTTTGTACCTCATTACTTTCTCGTAGTCTTTGTTTTTTTTTTGTTTTTTTTTTTCAAATCATAGTCATTACGAACTGCTGTCATACGCATTGCATATTTTTAAATTAACAAGTTTCTCTCTGCAGTACTTTGAATTTCATTTTTTGTTTAAAACTAGAACTCAAAGCCCGCTGTGGGGGCAATTGCAACGGGCGCTAGAAAAAAAAATTGACGGAAATATGTCTACACTCAATATATCTAATCTTCGTTCAACTAAAATAATTAACTTCATATTTAATTTTTATTATATATGCTCAAATCGAATTTCGTGCTCTTCTGGAAACCCGCGACTTTTGGCATTTGAAAGATTTCCAGGCAGACGACTTACTTGTGAAAAAATAAATAAACTGTGTAAACTGGATTAACTCAAACTATTTTAAAGGAATCGGAATCACACTTTCCTTTCAAAGCTTGACGACTGTGATGAACATGACGTCATATCGATTGCAACAGCTCATTTTGTCATGCAATTGATTCAATTTATTTTTATTTTTATTTTTATTTTTATTTTTTTACTTTCGGAGGTAAAATGGAACTGAAAATAGAAAAAAAAAATCGCTAAAAATGAGGGAACTGGTGGATTTTCATATTTTTAAAGTAGCAAAGATTTTTTTTTTTTTCCTTTACATTTTCATACATAATTAAGAAATTTTCAAGCAGATCATACGAACGGTGTAGATATTATGACGCTTTTTCTGCTTTTTAATCTTCTTGGACTAATGGTGGTAAATTATCTATATTAAAGAGGTTGCCCGGAATGTTTACAGAGTGAGTCAGGGATCAGCACAACCATATGTAGTAGGATGATGTGGGGGGTTTTTATTGGGTAACCCTGTATAATAGTACGGTTAAAAATTTAAATACAATCACGATTTTTTTTTTCCTCAGCTTTAACATGCATATAAATAACAAGGACGTGGTATTAATACTTCATTTCTAAAATTACATTTAAGTAAAATTATTTTTAAAAAATATGATTATTTTCGAAATTCATATAATTTGTAAGAATGCTTGTGAATGCGATGCATTTTGCTTACAATTTATATGTTATATATTACCAATTCATTCTATATTACCAAAATCAGAAGAGACCCGTTGCCTTTAACACAATAGGAAAAATTCATTTTAAGTCGAAAATAATTATCAATACCATTTTACAAAAAAAAAAAAAAAAAATATTTTAAGCCTGCAACAAATCAGGTTTCGGGAAAGGAATTGAATAATATTTCTTAGAACTTATTTCAACAATTAAATTTTATCAATATGTTTAGAATTTTTGTATATCAGTATGACATATTGATTTTACTAAAATAACACTAATTTTAAATACTTACTGGACACAGTGTATCGATTGCCTAAAACTTATGGATGATATCTGTGCATGGCTTATATCTTAAAAGTTATACTTATTACATAATCACGAAACAGTGCTTTACATTCTGTGGCACTTAAACTCTCTATATTCAGATACAATAATTTCAATCTTATCATTTCTGTACATTAAATTCATTTAGGTTAATTGAGGAAAAAAAGGGACAACAGAAACAGTCCTCGCACACACATGTTTCTATGTATTTACAAACTTTACAATTTTTGTAGAGTAATTTTGCACCGTACCATTAAGCGGTATTTAAATCCGTTGCTAAGGAACTTGTGCTCCATTATTTTCCACATTTCATTAAATGGAAAATTTGGACACGGCATATTTTTTTTTCTAAAGTATATTTCGAAAATGAAATTATTGAACAATTTAGAGATAGATGAAGCATTTTCATTTATTTAAGTATCGGAAACAGCTTAACAAAATTTGCCTGCGAGAGCTTTTTCCCCTTCCGATCTGATTACAGTACTTTGCATAATTTACTCTTTGTCGTAGAATGTATATGTTCCAGGATGATGTTTGCATTTAATAAAATAGAAATTCTTTTTCATTATCTTTTTACATATCAAGAAATACAATTATTCAAATGTGATACATGCGAATTTTTACATGATTAGTTTACTTTCGCCAACAAAAACTTGCTATTTTAATTATCGTAAGATGTGATATGCGTTTTCTGTTCCGTCCTCATTTTTACATTCTTTATCATCCTGAAAAATTGTGAAAAGAATATAACATTGTTTTTAGAAAGTTTTGCATATGTAAGTTATTGATGAAGGGAAAAAAAAGAGAATTCAACTATATATTTTCATCTCTACCTTAATTTTGGGTACCTTGAAATAGCTGGAACAATGTAAAGCATATATGCAAAATTGTGTAATTCATTTTTTTTTCTGCAGAATAAAAACACTAAATACATTTTCTGGGTTGGCTTTTTTAGGTAGTTGTTTGCTTAAGGAGACAGCTAACCCATTCTAGGCATGAAATCACTAAAAAGTGCTCTATCATCAGAAATCTTTCACGTAAAAACTATTATAAGTATTTAAATGATTTTTGCAGGGTAATTGAACTCGATACGGTTTTTTATAATAAAAATAAAAAATAAAATACGGTTTGTTTACTCCTTAAAAACACAAAAATATAACACAAAATTTCACGTCTTCAAAATTAGTATAATGCACTCCGTGCACGATACAACAAAAGTTTTCAATATTTTTAACAAAAAACAAGAGTTTTACTTTTTTTGCTGTTTATAAAAAATAATTTCTATGTATTTTATGCTTATATTTATAGTTTAATTTACGCGTATCAACACTATTCCTGATGAAGAATTCCTGAAAATTTTAAGGTATTATGTTGACGCGTTCCGAAGGTATATTGCGTGCAATGTTAAAATTTGCTATTCTGAGATATAAGCATTTAAAGATAAAATTTGGAATTTGTTTCCGTTATATCTGATGATATGTTTTTGCTTTATCTCATCAAATAAATGCCGCATGATTGAAATGTTGGAATCAAATTTTCCACAATGAAATAAAAATAATTTAGGATTAATTAAAAAAATCTTTTTATTTTGCCGTACTTCAGTGAACTGTCCCATTAAGGAACAGCACACTACGGTTATCTGCCTAAAGGTATAATGCTTTCAAAGAAGGAAATTTCACTCCTAGGGTATCTGACGAACAGGCGTCATGAACTTACTTTGAGTATGTAATGACGAGAACGGATGCGAGACGATTTTTTGTGAGGCGAGACAGAGATTTACAGATTTCTTTTGCGAGACAAGACAACCATTTTAAATATTAAATATTCTGAGAGACGAGAAAAAGCTTTTCGGCTGTTTCGCGAGGCGAGACAGGCCTTTCTTTCGTCTAGCGTCCGTACTTAGAGGCATTGGTCGGCACGTGCTTTTAAAAAATTGCATATATTTTGTAAAGTTCATAGCATATGTATCTTTATTTTATACATATATACTACATAATTATTTATCATTTTCATAATATATTCACTATAATTATTTTTATATTAAATGTAACATTTATTCTAATATAAACAGTCTAAATATGAATACAGTACTTTAAATTAAATTTCAAACTTATATTTTCCTGAAATGTTATAACTTCTCGTTGCATGTAAAATCTTATGAAACTTTAGGTTGCTTAAAGGAATACATGCACATGTTTATTTAAAAAATCAATGTTTTAATAGAAACTACTTTGTATATTCAAATATTTTCATTGTGAATAAAAAAAAAAACAGTGGCATATTTTCTGTGTTTAGATTTATACTTTTTTTTAACAACTGATGACAAAGTTTGCTGACATAAAAGTAAAATATTACTTTTTTCACAAAAATTACATAAAATGCCTCTTTAAAGAACTATTAAAACAGCTAATTTGTCATAACATGTCAAAAACAAATACATGAAGTATGCAAAAATTACTTATTAAACCTTTCATAACGATATCTTCTAATAAGAAACACTATACTTATCTAATTATCAGTCGAATTTCAAATACTTTTGACAACTTGGAAAAGAAAAACCGATAAATTAAAAAAAATATCAAATAATCAAAATTGTTAAAAAAAAACTTTGGAAATTCGGAGTTTTCGGAGAGGAATAGCATATTACCGAAGAACATGCCTTCATTATTTTAATATGAATAACTTAGATTTTAACATTAGTGATTTGTCCTATAGAAAAGGAATTTGCATCATATTCCTTCATGTAAGGTTAAGGTGTAAAGGAAAAATATCGTAGTTTCTTGAACGATTTTTGGGTTCAAAGCAGAGACATAGTTATTTATTCAAGATGAAGCGTGCCTTTTAGTCATTGGCTAATGAACATTAAATGTAAAATCACATAGAAAAAAAATACATAATTCTTTATGTCAGCGCTTTCATTAGCACTTGACATTTTTTTAATAGAGAATCGTGTTGCAATGCCGAACTGCAAAGTATTTAACAAAATATTATATCTTTAAGAACTTCCTTCCGGTATATTTCAAAGTATTTATAGATTTACCAGTAGAAAGATTCTGCATCACAGCTTTGCGTATGATAATTTGACTTTTTTTTTAGTCTAGCATAATCTGATTTATTTCTACAACTTCTATTTGTACTTTAAAGACTGTATTAATTATCAAATTGATTATGTTGCACCTGCAAGCAAATGAAAATGTAACTATTTTAGTATAACTGCGAATCCAATATGTTCCCTAATATCAATCTGTAAAAAACTTCTGAGACTCACATAATCATTTAATTATCTATTTAAATGTGGTTACAAAATTGTGATTCAAAAAGTCTATTTTTTGTAAAGTATTAATTAAAATTACTATAAAATTTGTACTTATTTATTTATAAATTATTTAAAAAAATGTTTTTACATGTTTCGATTGAACAGTAAAATTGAAATTAGCGAAATTGGGCTTGTTAAATAAATTAGTTTCCTGATTGTATTTTTTAAAGAAATGTACAGGAACAGACATTTTACATTAAAAGAAAAAATACGCTGAATTATGATTTATTATCCGAGGTTAACTGAAGCTATCTAAAACGCAATTCATATTTATAGATATAACCTGTAACAAAGTAACAAATAAATTTTATGTATGCCTTGGAAATAAATCTTGAGGGCTTACGAAAGTATTAAATAAGCTATTCTATCATTAGAATGTATTCTATTTTCCTCTATCAATGTAACTCATTACGACGGCTTAACAGAAAAATCACTCAGAAAAATCACAAGTACGAGAATGCGCCCTAGATAAAATGCTCCTTTTATACCGCCTTAGAACTGTATTCTTCCATTTTTCACTTCTATTCATACTCTTAAATTAACTTTGCCACCGTGGCACTTACTGAGATTGGAATTTTCTAATATTTTTCGTCATACTTAACTCCGCCGATATGAAACTTTTCCATCTTCCCGACCATAAACTTCGATCGCGTGAAAAGTTGGGACAGGCCTTCCTTCCCCAAAAGAAGAAAATCATGCCAAAATTTGGGATGAACAAACATGGAATTTGGGGAGCTCGGAAAGGCGCTTCGAGAGAAGGCATTTTTATTATTTGACGTGTTTTAATTTACATAAGTATGAAAGCAAAATTTGATGTGGCAGTAGCTGCATGCATGTGTGTAGCGGAGTTAAGGTTACGTGTTTACCAATAATGAAAAAAAAATTGAAAAATAACTTTATTATGTTGATGTACAGAAAAATTATTTCAAAAACATTGATTATGCATGTGCTTGATGAAAACTGCTTCCTTTGATGTAACCTTGAACCTTTTTTTATCATTCCTTTTTAGAGAACTGTCGTTTTATTAAAATAGAAAAAGTTAAAGACAGTTAAAATTACTTCTCTAAAAATACCGCTATATATAGAAGCACGGATTCCGCTGGCTCTTTTTAACATTTCGCCAATTCATTCGCCAAATTAGATTTTTCCGTACCTCATTAAGAAACGCAATTGCCAATATATTCGCGAAAACGTATTTTCTTTCGCCAAACTAATTTTATTTTCGCAATTTGCGACGTTGGCGATTGACAGCGCGACCCCTTAGTATATTTTTACGCCTACTCGTATTTAAAGAAGATAAATTCATTTTTAATATGCAATGTGTGTAATTAAATTTCTGTAAAATTTAATTTCTTCTTCCTGTGCATCTTTTGTCTCCAAAAGTTATATAAATTAACTTTTGTAATGAAGAGAAACAGTGTTTTACTATCTTAAAACATAGTTATTACAAAACTTGGGAAATCTCTTTTAATTTTTTTTGTTGTTGTTGCCGATATTAAAAGAATTTTGGATTGGCAATTTTTCAAGTTTCATGATCTTTAAAACATTCGAATAAACTTGATTCCTTACAGTATCATTTTCATAATTGGATTAACCCCTAGTTTAGCATACTGCTTTGCACCATTTCGAATACCGGCAGTTGGGTGTTTTTTCCTGCTTTGCTCTTGGAGAAGAAAACGTTTAGGAAACACCTAGAAATATCATGGGAAACTGCGCAGAATATTGGAAATTTAAAGGTACTAATTTAGAAAAGCATAGAAAAAAATGTGAAAAATTAAAATAGGATGATTGCAAAAAATGCATAAATACACTAGAAATAAAGTATTTAAAAAAATGTACTTACACGTTTTTTTTTAATATTAAACGTCAAAAACAAAATGATGTCTGATCTCACCACACCACACGAAAAGTACATTAAGACTGCCACATTTACATGTCTATAGCGAAATTGACAAAGAGATGGATTAACCCAGGATTCAGCCAGTAATTGTATTTGTACGTGAGATTTGTTTTATACTGAAAAAGTTTCCAAATACTTCCAGAGTTTTTCGAGCTGTTTTGCTTTTCTTTAGTAGCAGGTAACCTAGCGATGCATGGAAAAGTAAATAAAAATATATGCAAGCATACTATGTAATAATATTTCACTGAAAAGTCATTTCTCTGACTCAGGTAATAAAAGGTGTCTACAGTACAACATGAACTGTGCTTGCTTTCACATCGAATAAGATAGTTCATGAATGTCACAAAAGAAAACTTAAATATTAATTTGTTTAAGGATCAATAATGTTTTAAACATACAAAGGACTTCGGAATTCCCACATTCTATTGCATTTTTCGTGAAAAGCACCAGCACACATAACTCGCATTCGAATGACAGGTCACCCACATCATAAACCATTTTTGTATTCTTACGCCACTTGCAAGCATTCATAGAAACGCTCACGTTCCACGTGGCCTAGTCACTAAACTCCGTTCCTGTAGGAACACGGAAAGTGAAGTGGCACCCGGATTGGCCAGTGCTTGGGAGGTGAACCCCTCTCGCGGCTGGACTGCTATAGGACCGTGGACCCAAATGGGAGCTGGTGAACGTAAAATCCGTAGTGGCTCCAATGTCCTTCAGGTATAACGCTACCTCTGGGGGTCCTGATTTCAGATGGTTGATACCTCATCTGGAATTGGTTCAAAATTAGGGGACGCCGAGCTAAGTCGGTCTTCCTCCCACTGGGGTTCATTAAAATGGAAGCCACTCTTTTCCGCCTATCGCTTTCCTATATGGGGCATCTGAAATCTCTCCGCTGTTGCCAGAGAGCTTTAGAAGAACAGAAACTCACAGTTTTCTAATTTATTGGGCCCCTGTGTGTAGTTAAAACAAAGGTCTCGATAGAGGATAAGAAAAGATTTTACGTGCTAAATAATAATATAATACTAATTATATATATACATATTCTTGAGTAGTTAAATTTTTTGTCCGTTTTTATGTGACTAAGAAATATAATTTGAAAGTGTGGAAAGGTTTTCAGCTTCGATTTTATGAATTTATGTGAACGGTTGTAATAAAAGGAAGCACTGATATAAATAATAAATTAATAAATTACATGCCCTCTCCCCCCTCCCTCACCCCTAAAAAAGCTAATTGATTTTTTATGCATTAAGGAGGAAAAGGCCTTCCCTGAATGCGAGGAATATTTTGCATTAAAATGAAAACTGTTTAGTTATTGCTATGCATTTAGATTACATGCAAGTATATTTTTACTTGCATGTAAAAATATACTTGCATGTTTCATATGTACTTTCATATGTATTTTCATATGTACTTTCTTTAAGTCTTTGAAAATCTGTATGCACAACTTCTATAGCTATATATTGTGTATTATGAGCATTGAATAAATTTATAATAGAAATTTTAAAACATTCAATAAACAGACATTTGAGATTCACGCGACAGATTACTCTTAGGAAAGTGCTAACATATGAATGTAAATGTTTAAATCTTAGATTAAATGACTAACTCATTAAAACATCCAAATTAGAAGATCTCGCTATATATTAGTTACTAAATTTGTTTAGTAATGAAATAAAATATAATATACAGACAAAATTCTAAAGAGAAACAAATATCATTTCTAGAAAAAGTGCTTATGATTTAAATAAAATTTTAAACTAATTATATTAATAAACTGCTCAGATCTCAAATAGTTGAATGGTACAAAGCTACCTACCTGCATTAACTGCGCAAAAATATATTTTATTAATTAAAAATACTTATTTTTTCATTTGTACTTTCTTTAATAGTTATACATATTTCGATGTTTTCTGAAATATGTAAAAATTGCGAAAAATATTTAGTAAGTCATTTAAAAGTCACTACTAAAAAGATGATACTATGCAAGATATGCGATATTACGTTAAAAAGCATTTATAACCTGGCAATTATTCAGAATTATATTTATTTTACTGTGTAGACATAAATTTTACTTCCCAAACAAACTCTTGTAATCCCAAGTTTAGATCGTTATTTATGGATTGAGAGAAAATCTTCTGTAATACTGCAATAAATAAATAAATAAATAATCCTTCATATTGTCTGTCTGTATGTATGAAAGCATGCAGTCCGGATGATTCCTTACTGGGAGTTAGGATTTTTAGGATTTAGTGCAATTTTTCTTGATAATCCTAGACCCTTTTTCCTTTAAGCGTACTTCCGAAAAATCGAGATAAATTAGGAACAGTCTAAATAGGTAAAATATGTATAATTTTATGTTTTCTTCCTATTATTTTTTATTTCACTATAAATCGTGCATTCCCCCCCATTTTTATATACAAACATTATAAATGAATTTTTTTTTGTGTGTGTTCACGTGTCATTGTGTAATTTTTGCAATATTTTGATTTTGTCTTCTGATTAAAGTAACAACTATGCATGTGGAGCTGGTGATTAAAGATTTTTTATAAATTAGTTTTCACCTCAAAAGATACTCTAGGCTTGTAATATCATGAGATAGGCACTTGTCTAGAAATATGTTTTTCTGATTTCTTTATTCTTTTATTTTCAAAATGTATAACTAATTTTTATATAAAAATCAAGTGAACTACGAAAATATTATTTAATCTTTATTTGAAAATAAAAGCTAGAAATATATTTGGAATTAATATTGAATAAATCAGCAAATTATCGAAATAGTATATACATATTTTTTGGAAAATAAGCAAGATACACACTCCCAAACTGGAATTCGAATTTTAGTTCTTAGAAATTTATTTTCCTATGCCACATTTTCACGAATAACTGAAAAGTGTTAAAAGCATACAACATTAGGGGAAGTTTATTTCTTATTAAGCAGCACACATCAGATAATAATAAAATTTATTTACGTATGAAAGAAGTATATTTATGCTTTTACCATCACGAGTCATTACCTAAAATAATAGGTACAAAAATTCATAATATTCTATATATTTAAAAATTCATATAATTCTATATATTTAAAAAATATATAGAAATTGCAAAATAAGCATTTGCACGGGAAAAAAATAACTTTATAAATAATTTATAAGTCGAATAATCAATCTCACTGGCCTAAACAAAAAGTTGTTGATAAAATTTAATAAATTTGTATGGAGCATACATAACAATTGTAAAACTCAGATTTTTCAGAAAACATAGATTCATCCCCTTCCTGTTTCCAAAGAAGAAAAACCTATGCGTCTCCAGTTAATTCATTTTTGCAAGATTATTTAACTCCTTTTTACTTAATCATCAGGTATGTGAGTTATTTTTATAAGGATATCAATTTTAAATAAGTAACTTCTTAAATCCGATTACAACACTTGCAGAAAATTTCATCTCTAGAAAACAGTCCCGAAAAATACTCGATATATATCGCCTCTTCGTACAAAAATACACACATGCAACACCCGTTTATTTAAAGAGGTATTATACAGATATCTCAAATAACTCGGTCAGAAAAGGGCTCTAAACTAAACCCAAAACCATATTAGGATATTCTCCTCCCCCCCATCTGCCTTTGTCTCCGCTCAAAATCTGCAGTCAATAATTTCAAAGAATTTTCCACGCACAGTTATCTCGCATTCACTTGCAAAATTTAGGTGGTATGCAATATGTGCGGTGTTTACGGCTAATTGGATCTGCAGAATGACTGGGGCTCTTTTCCTCCCTTCGGGAATTCTGCGGTTCTACGGATTGAGCTTCGTTTGCAGCAATTATGGATATTAGGGAGCCTTTTCCTCTATATCCGTTAGTACAAATGCCGTAGAAGGGAAAGTGCTTTGTTAAATACTTAGGTCATCAGGATGTCTCTTTTGAGGCATGTTTAAAGGGAGGCGGTGGTGCTGGGGGGAGGGAGTTGGGGCGTCAATTTCATGGTCTATTTTCAGAGGTTATCGAGTATTGGAAAATTGAAATGCTTATATAGGGCTTTTGGGAGTTGAGTATTCCAAACTGCTGCTTTGAAGCTGCTGCTTATCAGCTGCTTCGCCTCGTCATTAGATGGCTTTGGTTTTAATTACAAGTTATTAACTGTTGTTTTTCGAAAATTTGTTCTTCAAAACAAATACTTACCGTGCAGGTATATTAAACATGTTCTTTTACCCTTTAAATGCTTTCATGGTGAAATTCTGTACAATGACTACACTTTTACCTGCAGTTCGCCTACTATCATTTGTAACGGAAATGCGCGCATTCGAATATATATAAACATCGATATAAGTAATATTTTTTGCAAATTTTAAACACTGCAACCAGTTGGAACATGAAATTTTGTTTGTTAAATTTTATGTAGAACACTGGACTCATCTTTCAAATTCGGAAATGGTAATTAATAAGTCTCTTCAGATTGATACGCAGATACTTAAAAATTACTACTTTCAAGCTTGAAAGGTTTTGAGTTTTACATAATGTTTATTCTGAAACTTTGAAAATGCATACTTAGACTTTATGTTACTCATTAAAGAAGTTAAAAATAATAAAATAAGATCCTCTAAACAAAATCCTTAGAAAGAAATGGGGAAAAAATGTTCCAAAATTAGAAACAGTTTTAAACCAAATCATGTTTACCAGATCATCAGTTCAAAAAAGAAACCTCTAAGAAAAATGCATAAAAAGAGACTAAAATGCTTCATTTTCAAAAGGTCATTTTTTTCTAGCAGTGGTTTTAAAAACATTTTGGATACTGAAGTAAATAAAAGAAATCATTTGGATTATTCAGTTCAATTATTATAGTTTTAAGCATAGTTAATGTTGTTGACAGTGTACTTATCCCTTATTTAATTTATAAAAGAAAGAGATTCTTATGGTTTTTCTTTCTTTCTTTATAAATATTCGTGTTTATAACCTCTTTAATAATAATGAAGTAAATGAAGTTTTTACGCTAGTATAAAAATAATAAGCATTCGAATGTAAACATACTTTTGATATTGTAGATGGCTATAAAAATGATAGGAATCAACACAAAAAAATCAAAAAATAAAAAAAATCATCAAAAAAATTTTGCTGGGTTAAAAAAGATATGTAAAATAAACATTGTTTGAGATAAACGATTTCGTTAAAATAACGAAAACCGAAAAATTTTTAAGGAAGCGACATTTTTGTCTAGTTCAATAATAAAAAAAAAGATGTGTGTAGGCAGAATTTGCCCCATTTACTTACTTACTTATTTATTCATTATTTACTGACAATCAAACCATTTTGTTACGTATTTTCTATGCTATGAGGAATATAATCACTCCAGAAATATCTTTCACAACTTTATACAATGCATTTCTCTTATAACAGCAAGTTTTACTTACTCCAGGAAAAGTTTGTTGACGCAACTCGTGTGAAAATAGACTGGTGTAATAAAGTTGTGTGCTTTGTAAGGGTTGGCACGTTTCAGGAAAAACAAGTACGGTCATAATTTGATGAGCAAACACTGATTGTCAACTGGACAGCTGTGCTTAAAGTAACCCATAAGTATATAAGATTATCTTAACCTAATCGTAAAAGTGAATGCAATTTTTATGATAGTTCTTCAGCATTCATGGGCAATCAATGAAATGTCTCTGAATGTCAATGAAATGTCAAACAATATATGTATTTTTAAGTAATAATTTCAGGGTAAAAATATTTAATTTTTATACTGTTCAGCGTAAGATAGCACAATAAATTCATTGTTTATTCGTGCTGTCATGGCTACGCTACGCATTAGCCATCTGCCTAGGATAGCAGGGTGCCTTGGTCGTAGAACTTCCTAAGGGGTTCTAGCGCGTATTCTCGTTACACCTGGTTGAAAACCGATCAAAACTAAAGACTGATAGATCGACAGCCGTGCCTTCACTCTTCAGCCTGGGACCTTCACTCTTCAGCCGTCTACCATTTTGAGTGTCTTATATACTCGGCTATGATAGGGCACACAATTAATTGAAAGATCTATCTAGTTAATATTAAAAATCATAAATGTTCCCACATTTTATTGAACCAGTGAAAAAAAGTAAAATTTACCAAACACATCGATTATAAAATAAATAGAATATAACAGTTAAATAGAACAGTGTTACTAGTGCCAAATTTGGCGATGTATGGTGGTCAAACTTATTTTATCGTAGCTTTAAAACAACTATATGCAACTATTATGAGAGACCCTTTAAAATAGCTTTAAAAACTATTTACGTACTTTAAATGAATAATAAGGTTTTATAATATTTTTTATACTTATTAAATTGTGCTTGAAATGGATTATCCCTTTGAGACCGTACATTAACAATCGAGAACTCTAAAAATATTTATACTATAGTACATTGCGAATCCCTTATTTTGAGCACATAAAAAATACTCGAAAATATTATAATCAGGACTTTTAATCTCTTTTTTAATTAAAAAAGGTAATATCATTATGAATAGAAAAAAATATTCAATTCACAGAGAAAATATATAATCAGGCTGAGAAGGATAATGTCACTAAACTGCTATAGACCGTAATGTATTGGAATTCTTTGAATGCTGCTGCAGAAAAATAATCAATTATAGAGACACTATTTCGATGAAGCCATTTATTTTGTAACCCTTAATAGCTAATATCAATTTTGTTTTGCTTGAAATATCCGATTATCTTGCCAAATAAATATTAAAGATATATTTGGCAAAATATTCTAAATACATTACACTCTATAGGCCGAAATTCATTAATGCGTATTTTAGAGGTATTTGGCTATTTCAAACGACTCAGAAGTGATATGAGCTGATACGGGTTACAAAATAAATTTCTTCATCAAAATAAGTGCCTTTATAAAAGTGTCTTTGAAGTGTTATACTACAGGCACTCACAAAAGATTTCCAATACACAATACATTACAGTCAATGGCAAATTTAGGGACATTCATTCATTTCAAGCACAATACCGTCCTACGATATAGTTAGGTAATGGTCCGACCACGGTCACGTGCCTCCCTCAAGAATTACTCCAAAAGTCGCCGATAGTCAGTCATTTGGTCCATGCCCAGAATATCGCGATTTGTCATCGTTCTTGGCGAGTTTTGGCGAAATATCGCCAAATTTGGCGATAATCTGTCATTGTTTGATCCATGTCTAAAATCTCGCCATTTGTCGTCGACCTTGGCGGGTTTTGCCGAAATATCGCCAAATTTGAGCGCCAAAAATTATTTCGTATATTGCATAACTCTAAAACTTTCACCCGTAGAATTTTGAAATTTTGTATTTAGAACTACTGTAACACCTAACTGTACATCTCTTTTTTGATTGCAATCGACTGGGTAATTTATTTACATAGTCATGCAAATGACTTAAAATACATTAAAGTGTATGGATACATTCAATTCATTGAAAGTCTGTGGTCAATGACTACTTTGGCTATCTCCAAAATCTCGCAGACTATCTCAAGCTTGTCGGCTTCTGGTGAAATATCACCAAATTAAGTGTCAGAAAGAAATCTGCCAAGGTTAGTGTGTTTGATTTGTAATACTTATATATACTATATTTAAAACAGCAGTAAGAAAGTGTTGTCGTTTTATTGTTAATAACATAATAAATAACTCTAAGGATTTTTAAAACGTCAATTAAAGAAATTATGCTAAAGAGAGAAACAAAAAAGTGATTCGGAATTTCTTATGATTTTTTTTAATCAAACGTAGCACTGACCATTAAATAAAACAAATGTTTAATATTCGTTAAATGATGATGCATTTTTTTGAAATATTCCTGAAAACATTATTAGGCAATATTTTAAAATAAACTTCAGTTTTTAAAAATCGAGAAGAAAGTTTCATATGCTTTTTGAAACTTCAAAGAGCTATTTTAATTACCTTGGACCCAAATAAAAGCTTTTTACTTAAAACATTTTTCCTAAATATTCGAGTTTATTTTTCAGCTACTCTAAGTTTCATTGCACATAAATTGGATACCGTAAATCACTTACTATTGTGTTCATTGTTCCGTATTTTCAATATTAAACATCTCCTATTGCACAGCTATTTCTTTATTTGGTGCATGCAAATAAATGGGAATTCTTGAACTATGCTTTTAATTTCGAAATTGCATTTAAAGAATTTTTATGCCTGTGAAGTTAATCGTTGAAATTTACATAAATAAATATTTATGTAAGCAGTAAACACTGAGCAAAGTGTATACGAAGCATGTTTTATATTGAAATTAAAATTAGAATGTTTGCTGTAAGTTTAAATGAAGATAATTCTATTAAAGTTTTTGAAATTCAAAATATTCAGCATTATTTACTTGGATTTAAGATTGAATTAATAATAAGCATTCCGAAAGACTTTCATGAATATAATTCTTTTTACCTAAAAGAAATAATCTTTGCCTTTTTCTTTTAAACAAATTTTTATATAACTGTCAAATTGTATAAACATGTTGTTCAACAGATTACGATAAGAATCTACTTTTTCAACTTTCCAACGAGTAATCATATTTCCCATTTTCATTCATGATGTTTTATCTCAATCCATTTAACTATACAGTTTTAAAATAACCGCTATTTCTGATTTGAGGTCAATTTTATTTACTTTTAAATATTTTCAACATTCATAATCACAATTCACATCAATTCTTAATTTTATTTAACCCTTTAACACGCAATGTTCCCGCTATGGGAACACCAAACTCTGACATTTTGACTGTTGCCAGTCACGAAGAATAGATTTGATTGCTATAAAAATAGTTGCGGGTGATATAGCTCCACGAGAATCTTTACTTTCTAAGCACGTCATTTCCCGTAAAAAATTGTCACGACTATTTTTAAACAGCACTGACATCTGCTGAAAAATGGAAGAATGCTAGAACAGTGTTAGACTGCCCAATGCTGAAAAAAGGGCAGCCGTTGCCATCGCTCGACTTAACTACCAGCAAGATGGCAGACGATCGAAACGTTCATCGCGTGCCACAGAGCTAGAGACCCTTTTTTGATGCAGCTGGCTGTGCGGCACAGGCTGCCCTTTTTTCAGCATTATGAAAGGTTTGCGCCTCAAAGGGCTAAGGAATAATTCTAATCAAATGAAAATATAAATTGATTTCACTCAACTTTCATTATTAGTAACACGACGTTGTGAATAAAAAATATATCAATTAAAAATGTTAAAATCCTTCAAAGTACTGTAATGTGGTTATTGTTATAGTGTTGCATAAGCAATGTGGGGTCGCAGACATCGTCTACGTGCGTCCCCTTATTAGTCTGTTTGACTGAAGTGTTGATTTTCCGGTAGAGGAGTTTGTTCACTTCTTAGAAAATCAATTTTTTTTGTTTCAGAATGCGCTTGATCAACATTGATATTTTTTTGAAAATTCTATTTCATGCCATTTATGAATCTTACGTAAAAAAAGGCTATATGAAACGTTGTTAAGAAATTAGACGTACACTTCGCTTAATGTATTTATTACCAGATGCACGATGAACAACTATGATTCGCGTTTAACTAAACCATTTTTCCAATAAATTTGCCGCACTGGCAATAAATCATACTGAGTGTAATTTACGTATGTATGAGACAAAACCGTATATGATATAAACTACTACTGTAAAGCATATTATAAAATATTTTTCAAAAAGTGGCTCATTACTTTTACAATGTTTAAAATTGAATTGGAAATATAATGCATTAGCTGACGGGGCATAGGAAATAAATTTTGAGAATTAATCTCAGCCGAAGAAATTTTGACCATTTTTATAAAGTAATTGTGGGTTTAGTTTGTGCCGTAGTTTAGTAACTTCTGTCTTTTCGTGATGATGTTAAACGCAATTTTAAAAATATTACAAAGATGTCAATTATGTCTTATCAGATATTTATAATAAAATGATAAAATATAATTTTATAAGGCGATATAATACTCCTTTACTTCGTAAGCTCACGATAAAAATATCTACTTTCGCTTTCTGGTGTTACAGTACCGTGCGTATTAAATGAATTAAATATATATATGGGGGGGGGGGACACAGTTTATTTAGAAAATTAATGCATTTTGACTATAATCAATGTCGAATTTGCCCTTTCTCTACTTCCAAAACCGATTTTGCGCTTTGTGGCTTAGATTTCACCAAATTTTTACTATTTTCGTCACTTTGTTCAGCCCTATGTCATACTTGAGGCAGTGAACAGATGAAATTATTTTTGGGGGAAATCTATTTTTTAGAGTATTTCCTTCTATATAGAATATAAACATTCTACATGGACTTAGATCCTGGAAGTTTCTTGGCCAATATAAAACAGCAGGGTTCGTGATTTTTTTTATTTAAATCAGATTTTTTTGATTTAAATCAGATTTTTTTAAAGATGTTTTAAAAATTCCTAATATGGATTTATTTTGCATATTATAAAAGTAGTATGACATTTTAAACAATATATATAAAATATATTTTATGCTATTTTAGCTATTATTATAATAAGTGCATAGATAAACAAATTTTAATATGAAGCAATTTCTTTCTCTTGATCGTATATATTATCAAGTAATGCTCCACCTATTTTTACTTTATTTGGAGCAGTATACCCTGGCCGTAAAGCAGAAATCATCTTTTTAAATTGGGGATGATTAACCTGATGGAAAGCAGAATTGGTGTCATAAATATATCTTGCCACTTCCTCTTATTTGCTTTTGAGTTTTAGTGGTCTTTATGATATAATCATTCATGCTGTTCTTAAGAACACCAACATCATTTTCTATCTTACTGATTTTTCTTTTCATAGGTTTGGCTGCCTCAGATTTTGTACAAGTTAAATTGTTCTCAACTGTTTCTTGAGGTTGATCACTATTAATATCATTTCTGCCAGAGGAGAAACATTTATCTACATGTGCTTTCATTCTGGCTACTAATCCCATCATAACTTTTCCACAGTTCTTGCATTTGGTTTTAACACCTTTTCCAGAAATTGTCTGCTCTTCATTAAAGTACATCCAAATATTATCTTTCTTAATTCTTGCCATTATCCTTGTACTTTAGCAATAGCTCTCTGAACACGGAATCCTAAACAAGCGTGTTCTAAAATCTGAAATAATTCTAGTAATGCCAATTTTCCTGATCAAATTTCTTTTGTTCTCACACTGTCACACTCAAAAGTCACTCTCCCCCCCCCCCCTTGAAGGATTCCCTAAACCACTGCAGTGCCATCTAATGCTATTAAGAAATTAATTTCATTTGAGTGTTGAAGATTTTTATTTAGATTATCATCATCAATCTATCAATTCAAAATGCATTTTTAAAAATCATTTTAATCATTGATTTAAAAAAAAAAAATCCCTAGATTTAAATCGTGATTTTAATCATGATTTTAACCAAGCTGATTTAAATCAACGAACCCTGTAAAACAGCCACCATTTATTTTGACAACTGATGATTTTGATAAAGATTTTGATTTACCTTCTCTTTTTAAGTATATAAAGGAGCCGAATCTTGCTAAAATATTACAGTTTTGGACGGAGACCTCTTTTTTAACTCATGTTTTGATTTTTTTATCATTATCGTCTAGTACTGGTTGATTTTCATGATGCCTTCAACAGGGACGAATGGTTCTACCCCCCCCCCCTCATAAAAATGCTTGAAAACATCTTCTTTTCTGGGTACTTTTCTAAAGATGGGAAATGCAAATATTTACTCTTTATTCAATTAATACGTTCAGATCTGTATTACAACTGAGAAAAATTTAAATGTATTTTCTGTAGTCTAGAAAATATCCGTCCTTAACGTCTTACGAATAAAAAACGAAAAGCAGACGATCTGCATTTTTTTTTTTTTTTTTTTTTTTTTTTTTGTCATTAATGGTTCGTAAGGTAAAAAATTCGACACGTTACTTTTTCAAACTATTCATTAGTTATTCTCAATAATACGAAATCTAATAAAAATTGAATTTTTATTTATAACTAACTGAGTGCCTGCAAATTGCAAGAGGAAAATAGTTTTCTTTCATGTTCCTTAGTGAAAAAAAATCTATAATACAATCAGAAAGAAAAAAATGCCTGAATTCTAAATCGTTAAAAACAAGTAACAAGATAATAGGCTAAATTAAGTGCATACGGAAATGATACATTTTAGAAAGGTCAATACTATAATGGCAGCGAAGTGTTTGGCAAAGGAGCAGGCTTACAAATTTTAGAAGAAATCTATTTTAGATTTAACTTAGACTAGAATGGAAAAACAATCTTCCATTCATAAAACAGTCAAAATTTGCATTTTCCCCCAGTCTAAATTTCTTACATTTCACGGAAGGATCATTTTCTAATTATTAGTTTCAAGCATACAGGTTTTTTTTCCAAAACCACTCAGTAAAACAACAAAAACTAGAAGCTTTGAAAACATATGACTTTATCAAAAATAACAAGATTTTTCAAAATCTATTCCAAAGTTAATGAAATTTTAACTGCTATTTATCCTATACTTATCACGTTACCAGATTTCATGTCAGTTACGTAACCACTTTACATTATATAATATACGTAAAACTGAAAATATCAAAATATATTGAAATGCAGAAAAGTCAATAAGCAAGTTGAGCTATTATTTGCTATGGGAAGGAATTTTTATTCTCTTGATACGTTTTCTAGTGATGCGCGAACAAAAGACATTCAGCATAGTTAAAGAAATATTTTTCTGACAGTTAATTCGACATCCTTAAGATTTGAGAGCGATTGACGTTAGAAAATGTTTGAATGCAAATAAATGTGCAGAAAAATGCCTTATTTTACTAAAAGAGATGTGAATTAATTGTTTGCGTAATTAATTGATATCTCTAGCATCAATCCATTGAAGCTCCGGTTCCCGACATAAGGTTCTATCAAGCTCAAATGTTTTAGAACTTTTGTTATGACATCCATCATACGTATTCATCCAATGAGAGCTTATTACAAACACCGTATAGAAATAGTTAAAAGGCAGATTATAAATTTATAACTTCATTAAGAAAAATCTTTAAAAAGTTCACTGATTTTATTTTACATCAATAATAATATTTTAGGTAATTGCAAGCGGCTATTCTCCTCTTCTCGAACTGACAACCTCTGATTCCTTCGAAGATTTGTAAAATACAACTGCGGCACATGCCATATATATTTGTTGAAAGAGACTACCTCAAGACACCACGTAAAGTAAATCACAAATATTTTGTATTCCTTTGTTTGCTAAGCATCCCATCAGATTGTCCACTCACTATAATGGAGTTATCAACAGTCTGCCGTCGCCAAATCTAGGCGTAATAACAAAGGCTTAATTATCTCCGTCCCCAATCACTTAATTACCCTAATACTTATTCCTTTCAGGTACGGAAAAGCGATAATGAAGTTACGGAGTCAGCCTTTATTTTCAGAACTCAAATGGGCTTTGTGTGTGTATGTGTGTCCCCGTTTGTGGGAGGGGGGTGGGGAGATAAGCCCATTCCTGCTCCGACTTAATATCTAGAATATGTAGTCAGCCAATATTCTCTGTCTGCACTAAATGTTAACAACACCAGAATCTGAATATGCAATTTCGTGAATTACTATAATCTTTTGATGTACGAATCAAAAGATGTGTGTTTAGCGTAATATGGAAATCACTTCAGCTTTTGGTTGGCAAAAATAACTTCTCATCAGCTAAATTATTACTTAATAATGAGAAATTCTTCCCTCTATTTTTATTTCTGTAATATATCTTTACAAATAAGCACATACGCCTTAATTTTAGATGAGGTAAAAGGTCTAGATTCTGAAAATTCTGTATGCAATAATTATAACATTCAAATACCATGTTTAAGATTCCATTACGTACGCAGTGGCACTAAGGGCGAGATTCAAGTGAAAGGCGCGCGATCGAGTTCGAATCGAACGTTTTTCAGTCGATTCGAACAGGGGAAACTTCGAAATATATCAGTTAACAGTTCACTCCAGAATGTTTCCAATGAACAAACCTATCGCGCTGTCACGAGATCAAAACACGATTGCTGTGTTTCAGTTGAATAAGAAACATTGATATATTTCGAAGTTTCCCCTGTTCGACGCGGAAAACGTTCGAATTGTGTTTCACTTGAATCTCGCTCTAAGTTCCGTTTCCGTAAGAACACGGAAAGGTGGACTCCTCTCTCGGCTGGATTGCTGTAGGACCGTGTACGCTAATGAGAGCTGGTGTAAGTAAAATTTGTTTGTGGCTCCAATGTCCTCCATGACCAAACGAGACCTCTGGGGTGCTGATTTCAGGTGCTAAGTCTTTCATCTGGAATTTGTTGAAATTACGAGACCACTTATAGGGGGCGAAGTTGGTCTGTCTAATAGACGCCTCTATAAAGAAAAGGTCAATATCTGTGGCCTTCGTTGTCGTCAAGCCTCAACTAGGCCGCTGACGTGGCCACCAGAAAGAAAAAGAAAAGGTTCTTTACGCGGACACACGTGTTTTCGTACTAGTACAGTTAAAATTATCATCGTATTAATCATAGTATCCCGGACAGGTGATTATTTTCCTACAGAACAAGCATTAGAAACATATACACCGTTTTCTATCTTCTTTTTCAATTTTTTGTCTTTTATCTCCCTTTTTAATGACAGGCACTGGAAGTGTTGGTCACTTTATTACTGAGGCACCTGACAAAAGGAGGACCAACGCTGTCTGTTATGAAAGAACGGACCAAATCTCGCCCAAGCCCATGCAGGGTATCGAACCCGGTCTCATGGTGTGGTAGAATTTTAGCCACTGCTCAATCCAGGCAGAGTCCCTTATACATCGTGCAGTTAACCAGTCATTAATATTAACATTTCAAATTCACATTTTCCAAGAACACAAGCACATACCCCTTTTTCATCGTACAGTTCGACCGTCATAAACCATAACATTTCAAATGCATGTTTATTTTCACAGTACGCATGCAATCAGACCTAGATACATAAATGTACACATATATACAGTGAAACTTCTGTGAGTGACCACCTCTATTACGCTGTCCCCTCCTCCTACGACCAATTTTTAAGGCACCGGTTTTTTACTGTATCTACGTAATGTTAAAAAGTCCTCTAGAAAAGACCACACAGACCCCAAAAGCAGACAATCCCAGTTCCCTATCGTCAATTTTTCTTGGATTTTTCCGGTAATAAAGTGACCAAACAACCACATTCCAAAACAGTCATTCTACCGCAAATCGACAGCAGGTGCTAGTCTAGTAGACTCCCTTATAACACGTGTTCATACGGGGCCGTCTTGATTCTACCGGGCCTGCTTGTGCACTCCGATTAGTCATCCAAAGAGGCCAACGGATTCTAACTTATTGGTTCCAGCTCTCAGATACGTCATCAAACGGCCGAATCTAACCAATGAGGAAACGACCGTAGGCCTCTTTCGGAGTGCACAAGCAGGCCCGCTAGAATCACGTTGGCCCTGGTTCATACAAGACGGATTTGTAGAACACGGTGGGAAAATTCTGAGCTTGTTCATATAACACGCTAAAAGAGGCTCGTATAGAACGGTAAAAGAATGGGATAGATGTTTCGAATTTATTATACGTTTTAGAACTGGATATGTTGATGATGTGACATGTGTTTGAATTTTATGCCTTTCAGGCAATTTTTCAGGAGCCTGATGAGGAAAATCCATTTCATGACATGATTGAACAGGCTGGACTTACAATGACAGCCCAGGAGACTTCAACTCAAATAGATTTTAATACGGCAAATTCGAATTCATGAAGAATATAAGGATGAATGCTCTTCTGACGGATGTAAAAAATAAAATGGAGAGGCAGGCAATGTCGAAGGAAAAGAAAAATTAAATTTTATTGAAAATTTTAATTTTAAAGTATATTTTTCATTATTTTTATTACTTGTAAACATTAGTATGCAATTTCGTGAATAACAACAGAAAATTATTTTTTAGCGTCTTTTTAGCTATCAAATGTTTATATTTCTTTGAGTAACAACCTCTCTCAACGACCAATTTTTCGCGGAACGGATGGTGGTCGCTCCCGAGAAGTTTCACTGTATATCTACAAGTAAAAACTAATCACAATCATACGATTTTTACTGATATTAAAAGTACAGTGTTATAACACTTGATAAACTGTTTATTATTAATATGATTAAAGTTAGTATTTAAAAGAAATGAGATGTTTTTTTCCAAAATTTAAGTAAATCATGTTCCTTATTATTTTATAAAATCGATTAATAGACAGTTTCAATTTGAATGCTGAGTAAGTAATACCAAGTGAATATTAGGGGATATCCTACTGCAATAGTTAATATTGAACATTACGTCCGAAATGTTGTATGGACGCCATTATCGTAAAACACATCAAGAATTATACAACGGGCTGTTATTGAGACATGTATATATTACACTGTGTTCACCATAGAATATAATTACTACATGAAGTACTCTAACTAGACACCTCATTTGACTTTCCGTAAGTAAACGCATAACGAGAATTTATCTAAATGTGCGTTATATGTCAAAAATAAATAAATTCTGGACAATTAGATTTTTTTTTCATTGTACGCAAAAATAATGAATTTTATTCGAAGGAAATTTTTAAAATCTTTTTATGCAAGTCATTTTACAGAGTTGTTAATGTTTTTTTTTTTTTTTTTACAGTCTACTAAATGAAGTAACGAGTAGATCTATTATGAAAAGAGCTGCCTAAATTTTGCAGACAAGTTGTGTTGTAATATGTACTTAACTACAGCTCGGCTGCTGAAAAAATCTGATGTGTCCAACACATGACTTCCTTGTACGTCTATTAAATCAAAAATATTTTCGACGCACTTCCTCTAAACTTATTTGTTTAAAAGATATAAAATATCAGTAATAGTAAGGTTTAGCGATTTCTAGCCATATATTTCGATATCGTCAAGCTGAGTTCAGTTTAAAAGATTTCCTTCGGACACTTTATTTGGCGATATGTCGCCAAAAGCCGACAAAGTTGAGATAGTATGCGAGATTTTGGGGATAGTCATAGTCATTGACCACAGACTTTCAATGAATTGAATGCATCCATACACCTCAATGTATTTAAAGTCATTTGGCTCACCCTGTAAATAAATTCCCAGTCGATATTTGTCAAAAAATATATTGAAAACAGTTAGATATTACAATAGTTCTAAATACAAAAGTTCAAAATTCTACGGGTTAAAGTTTTAGAGTTATACAAAATACGAAATGATTTTTGGCGCCAAATTTGGCGATATTTCGGCGAAACTCGTCAATGTCGACGACATTTGGCGAGATTTTAAGCATGGACCAAACAATGACAGATTATCGCCAAATTTGGTGATATTTCGCCCAAAATCGCCAAGAACGATGACAAATGGCGATACTTTGTCATGGACCAAATGACTGACTATCGCCAAATTTGGCGATATTTCGGCAAAACTCGCAATAGTTTTTGAGATTTGAGAGTTAAATATGCACACACGTACACCAAAAGCCGCCAAGCTTGCCGACTTTTGGCGTTGTTCTTGAGGGAGACACGTGACCGTGGTCGGAACATTACCTAACTTACGTGGTAGGACGGTATTGTGCTTGAAATGGATGAATGCCCCTAAAATTGCCATTGACCGTAATGTATTGGAAATCTTTTGAGTGTTCCTGTAGCAGAACTATAAATGATAAAGACACTTTTTCTAATGGAGAAATTCATTTTGTAACTCTTAACAGCATATATCACATTTGAGTCGTTTGAAGTAGCTCAATACCACTAAAATACGCTGTAATGAATTTCGGCCGATAGAGCGTAATGTATTTAGAATCTTTTGAGCCGCCCTGTAGATAAAATATGCAGTCGAATCGAACCGAAAAGGGAGTGGCACAAATAGATGTTACAACAATCCTAAATATAAAGTTTCAACATTCTACGCCTAATAGTTTTTGAGATATGCGAGTTAAATGAATTTCGGCCCATAGAGCGTAATGTATTTCGAATGTTTTGGGAGGTCCTGTAGATAAACTATCCAGTCGAATGGAACCAAAAGGGGAGGTGCACAACTAGATGTTACAACTATCCAAAATATGAAGTTTCGACAGTCTACGCCTAATAGTTTTTGAGATATGCGAGTTTAATGAATTTCGGCCCATAGAGCGTAATGTATTTCGAATCTTTTGGGCGGTCCTGTACATAAACTATCCATTCGATTGCGACCAAAAGGGGAGGTGAACAACTAGATCATAGAACAATCCTAAATATCAAATCTCAACATTCTACGACCAATAGTTTTTGAGATATGCGAGTTACATACATACGTACGTACGTACGTACAGACGGCATGGAAAAACTGGCCACAATAGACTCGCCGCTGGTCAAAATGTGTTGCAGACGCGTTTATATGATCGTGCATGCTAGCTTACGATGAGATGCATCGAAAAAAATTTTTAATTAAATTTAGAGGTAGTCAAAATCGGTTTTTTCGTCGAAATTTGGCCCCCAAAATTTTTCGGGATCACATTACTTCCTTATACTACGTACAAGGAAGTAATTACAAGTTATGTTACGATGTAGTTACCAGTAACTTCTAATTGTTGCTACAAGTGACAGCGTGAGCTTTCAGAGTTAAGAAATGGTAGTTTTGTTGTTAAGACTGCCCTTTAAATAAATGATGCAAATTTATGGAGGATTTTAAGTGCGAGAAACACGTTTTTTTTTTCTATCCAGAAACTTTAAAACGTCCTTACCAAATCTGTACTATACCCTCTTAAATATGGTCAACCTGTAAGAGTTAAGAAATATGCAAGAATAGCCTCATCTATTCTGCATTTAGCATTTTGTATTCATATTGTTATTTGTGAATTTTGTAGATAACATTTTTTTTTCTAAAAATTACTCGAAACATACACGTTTGAAGATGTATATTACCGACCTATTCCGCAAAATGTTGAAAAGAAAACTTTCAGTTCGGTTGTGATGGAACGATTTTAAAATATTATTTTTTAATTTACAGAACATACATTACTTGCTAATACTTTTTATCTCTTTTGATGGCATACAGTTTGTATATTCCATATAATTAACTATATTATGTTACTAACCCGTATACCCTAAGAAGATGATGGACTTCTGTGTTATTACTTTACTGTTTATTTTTCGTGTTTTTAAAAGTACTAGTTGTCTGCCATTGGTAAATTCACCATAGAGTATTGAATTCTTAAATTTGAGCGTGAATAAAGTTCTTCTGTCAAAGATTATGTCTCACCATTCCATATACAGTGGAACCTGCTAAAGTGACCACCTTTGTTAAGGCCATTGCCCACACCAGCAATTGCCGCCGTTACAATGCATTTGAATGGGGATATTTGGCCGCGCTCTCCGCCGGGTGACAGTGGAGACCCCCTGGACCGAACAATAAATGGGATATGAAACCGCAATATTATCCACGGACCCCAATTACCTTTTGTACGGAGCATCTCTCTCTTTCTCTGCGGTGCGAAAAAATTATTGCTTACAAGTGAGAATTGACCAAGCGACGAGCGGTTCCCTCTCGATGTGGAAAGCGGCCTTTAGGAGACCATCAGTCTATAGTGACCAGCTTTGTACAATTTCACTTTACCACCACCACACTTTTGTGTGTAGACGGTATTTTTGGAAAAACTCAATCATATTTTGCTCAATACGAAGCCAGCTCCAGCGAATGGGTCATAGGGGCCAACCCCCGCCCTTCCTGACCTTGGATTTCAATAGTTCCTATATGATTTCACTCATTCAGTTTGCGCTTTAAACCGTTTAGGCTAATCTAAAAAGTCTAGTGCTTCCCCTCCGTAAGTTCAGCCTGGAGCCGTCCTCGGCTAAAGGCCCATTATGGAACAATAGGGCGATGGTTCCATTGTCGTAGTCAATTTTGAAATAACAATTTTAAGTTTCAGCAGTACTATAGGGTTACAGTATTGCAACAAAATTAAATAAAATTATAAAAGAGTTATAAAATCTTAAACCGTCGAATGATTGAACTCTACTTGCTGAGGCGTACCACTAACCATGTATACAAACTTGCTGTGCCTCAATAAATTTGCATTTTTTTTCGAATGATTGTCCTTGAGACTTATTTACTGTCATCGCAAATGCAGGTATATTTGGAAAATGATTTTTTTTTTAAATATTTGGTGAAATAGTACCAGAATATGTTATACGTGGAATTAAAGTTCTTTTTTTGCCTGCAGTTCCAGTTAAAACTTCAAAATTAATAGCATTACGATATATAAATTTGATGCGCATTTTTGTTCCATTGCTTCCTTTGTATTCAAGTCTCTGATTAGTATAACGATACAATTAACTTTTAATACTAACTTATGTGGTGGCAAACTATATTTTTCGGTTAGCCAGGCGCAAAGCCCGCTAACTGTTTTTCCTGGGAAAAGTTTAAAGACTACTTTTGAAACACTGCCGTTCCCCAAAACAAAGCCGAGAAATTTAATCCGTATACAAAATAGTATTTATATACAAGTCGCCAAGCGCTGGGTTAATGCACATTTTAGCAGTCGGTGTTTCACCAAACTGGGGAATAATTTCATTTTCTGCAAATTTTGTTGCAATACTGTAACCCTATAGTACTGCTGAAACTTAAAATTGTTATTTCAAAATTGACTACGACAATGGAACCATCGCCCTATTTGATACGTAAAACTACATAACAAATTACTCCTCTAATTTTTTTTTCAGTGCATTGGCATATTATAAAAAAATTTTATCAACCGCACAACCACCTCCATACGAACTATAACTATGCTAAATATCACACTCCTCTGTTCGCTTAATGTGCTGCAAAAGGGGCACAAAGGTTTTCCTTAGCGTATTTGTATACAGATAGATAGATTCTTTTGAAGACACATGGACAGGTTTTTTTTGTTTCGCATAGTGCATTATATCATGTTACGTTTAATGATGTAAAATTGCAATGCTATTACTTAAAGAACTCTGAATCTATTTTGCCATTTCTATTGCTTGTTAAGATATGCATATTTTATGCTATAAATTGCAATCTAAAAATTGTCTCTAATTAACAATAAATAATTCTTAAAAGGTTTAAATAAAGAAAAGAAAAATAGAAATTAATTTGCATGTATCTTAGAATTTTTTTTTTATTTTCATAAAGTATGTATTACAATAATAGAACATTATTCATTATCATAAAATTCTTCATGCACATTTTTAAAGGCAAATCTTCAAACATCATGTTATTAACAATCCATTCACTGCTAATGTCTCTCACTAACAATTTATGTGAACTTACGGTAAATTTCAATGAAAGCTACTTACTTTATAAATAACTATTATATGGGTTTTTTAATGAATTTGCGATAGATTTCCATTAGTACAAGGCCCTTAAGGTTAAAAAAATATAATAATAATAAATCCATGTTTCGAAAATACTACCTGTGTGATGCATATTATAAAAGTAATTTAAAACAAAATTCAATAATCTTAAATCTCTTCAATCGATAAGGGAAAGAGTTTATGCTGCATTCAATGAATATATTAACAAAGGACTAATGTTTGTTTCGAAGATTTGTGAAACTCGGAATAATTGAAATGTAAATAGCTGAAACTTTATTGTTTTCAAATAGAAACCTTTGTTTTTTCATGAGGAGTGATATTTTTAATTAAATTCATCAAAATGTAAAACAACACTGGATGCAAATATCTAAGGTGTTTTAGATAAGACATATGAATGTTTACATTTATATATTTTTGTTTTTATCATTATGATCATATGTGAAGATATATAAAAAGTACATAAAAGAAACAACTTACGGATCATTCCGGATTTTGTGCTTGTCTATAAATACAATCAATGCTAAAAATTAAGCACAAGTGTTTAAAATCCGAAAAATCGGTTAGTACAGCTTTGATTGACACGAAATTTACCAAGAATCTAGAAAATATCTTTATGTATGGCACAATGGAGAATACAAAGATTTAAACAATGTAGAATTTTCATAAATTACAAGATGAAATCATTGTGGAATCATGATGAACAAAATAATGCTTAAATCCAAAACAAACAAACAAAACATACATATAGGTTCAGGGGCGTATCTGTGTGTGTGTGGGAGGGGGGGGGGAGTTAAACCCACCCCCCTTCAAACTAAGTAAGACGAGGGAAATCAGTCTGTCCATTACACTTTTTTTTTCACATTTTGGGGGCAAAGCTTGCATAACAAACAGACTCTTTTCTTTACGAATATGTTTAAAATTACAACTTTTTTTTCATTACTCTCCTATAAAATAAAAACTCCTGATAAAAACTTCTGAAAATAAGCTTGCTCTTAGGAAACTCATTTGTCGCAGAAACTGTTTTTCCGAAGAGTGAAAGTGGTCCTCTTTGAGAATGCACAAAGACAAGAGGGGTGACCTTGAGTGGGGTGACTATTTTAAGTGTGAACGTCGTTGGAGGTTTGACCAATAAAGGAAGGATACTTTTGTGGGAGAAAAAAAAAACTACTGAAAAAAATAATAATGATGATGGGGAAGGGTGCTACTTTCCCTCTATATCCGTTAATGCACCACTTGAAAATATTTTTGTTTAGAAAAGTGATTTGTTATGGAAAGCGCGATTGCGTTATTGAACCACGTGCACTCACGTGTGTGTGTAGATATTGTTATATATATATATATATATGTGTGTGTGTGTGTGTGTTTATGGATAAGTAAATGGAAAGAAGAACCCCCTCCTCCCCGCCTTCAAAAAACCCTGGTTACACTACTGCACTGCATAGGTTGTATGATTACCTCTCATATTTATGCAAAAAGTACAGCGTAGGGCCATGTCTTCCATGAGGCCCTCAACTTTTCCAGACTGAAATGTCCTCCTGCAGAGCAGTTTGCAACTCTTCTATAGTGTCTAGGATGCGGGCACATCATGTCCGAGGACACCGATTTTCAATGATATTAAGGTCAGGCGAATACGCCGACCAATCCCTACGAGGATCACACTAAACCTCCAGGTAGTTATCGACAAAGCCATTGCTATGGGAATAAGCATTATCGTCCATTAAAACGAATGAAGGACCAATTGCTTCAAAAATTCACAGGGAGTTCTGGTACTTCATCTTGATACCGGACAGCCGTTACAGATCTCCGTTTATAGATATGCATGACGGTGCGATAGGATAACGAGATCCAGGCCCAAACCACGATGCTTCCACCTCAGAAAGTGTGGATGATAGTAGCCCAATTATCACTTATTCTGAAATTTGTATATTTTGTCTGCCAGTATTTTGAAAGGTCCATCGGATGATTGAAAAACCGGTTTTACCAATTTGAAATGAATATTATACATCATAATTTGATGTATCATGTCAGTAGCTAGATGGTGGTGAAAATAATAATTGTGGATGCTAGGAGGGATATTTTCTTTTTTTTCAGCGGATAATATGGCACTGCACACTTTCTCCTTCTGTGTTAGCCTTAACAGCTTGTATGCAGCCAATTTCTAAAAGCTCCCTGGAATATAATGGAATTCTCATGCGGCTTCATTTTGCATACTGTCTTACTGGCTGTAGTATGTTTTTCGCGTTCTCGTCATTTGGATATACGGATATGTGTTGCAGTATTTCAAGATAGACCTGCTGGAAAGCGTTCATCAACCACACCCTCCTTGGAAGACATAAAGGAGCCCTCTACAAACTTTTAATTCCCGAACTTTATTTTTTATCCATAATCAAAATAAAACCCACGAATACTTTGCCTAATTGAAGTAAAAATAACTAAGTTTTGGTTGAATATACTTGCTTCAACACTTCTGTTACACAAGATAAAAATGACTATTGTAATTTTAAAAAATCTGATGAGGTCACTCTTTGACTTTCCTGCCCGTTCAGTAAATTATGCACATTTCTGATACCCTTTATTTAAATCTATTTTATTTGAAAGAGTGATGCGTCCCTTCAATAACATTTAAGTTTAGCATTTTTTTTATCAAATAGCTTAATTATTGCTCGGATGGTTTCAGTTTTGAAAACTTATTTTTGGCTCTTACATTGGCGATATTTTGTCAAATCTCGCCATGCATGTCGACAGTTGGTGAAATTTTGATAGTTCAAGCAATGACTGTCCATAAGTTAACTTTTTTCCCTTTCTTTTTTCCCGAGAATATACATTAATCATACATGTAACAATTGGAAAATTTAAAATGTAATCTAAAATAATCCGACTACCTGAGATGGGTAAGTCTTTATTTTGCTCAGATGTGAATGTCATTTCAAATATTTCAGACAATTTTTATGAAGAAACTTTAGTTCTAAGAAAAACTGCCCCATTTCAGAAACTAATATTTAAAGGCTTACAATAAATCAATTGCTGCAATGTTGTATAGGGAATAGTAATTATTATTTTCCTAGAAAGACTATTTGATTAGCTGCAACGTGCTTCACTAAAAGCCACTATAACTAAGGTAAGATATATTGTCCACTTGCAATTGCAATAACAATATGTCATAAAATTCGTAGCAAAGTATCTATTTTGGAGTTCTTTTCGGATTGCAGTAGTACAGCTAATTCTGAAGGTGCCTCTGTGGTGTCTCCACAGAATGAAGTCAAATCACAGGTTATGCATATAACAGGCTATGTCTGGGTAAAAGAGAAACTGACGTTCGAGCTGCCCTGCCCATAAGCATGAAATAACTGAAAGCATTAATTGCAAGTCTCAAAAAGCTTGCACTAGCATCTGTTTCAAAATTTTACAAATATTTTCAAATTTGCTACATTTCTGAGAACCGTGCAATCAACAGTCGTACACATTTTGTTTCTATTTTACTAATTTTTCCAATAGACTGGTGAATTTAAAGGATGATTTCTGGTTAAGTACGTTAAAAATGACAGGGACGAAACACGAGAAAATAATTCGAAAAATTTCGTAAAATTAGTAGAATATTTTTTTTTAATAAAATCATTGGTCCTTATCCATTACTTTGAACGTAATCTCACAGCGATGCGCTTATCACTTAAACTGATAACGTGTGAAACAATAAAGACCCATCAATGTAAGACGTGACCGATATCCTTTGTTTCTAAAGATAGAACTAAATAGAAAATAACAGGTGGCGTAATTTCGCTGGCAATATCACGAAAATGAAGCACGAAAGATGTTGAGAATTAAATAGGAAATGCAATTTAGTTGGTTATCTGTTGTGGACATGCAAATATTGTGGAAATAATTGAATAATGATACATTTTAATTACTTTCTTATTGTCATTATAGTTACAAAAACTGTTAAAGTTTAGTGGCGTGAATAAGTTAACTTTAATGTTTAAAACATTTTATGTATGTAAAGACATAAAAATTTTAATTTTCTTTTACTAACGAAATGATTAATATATTTTTGATGAAGACTTTTATAATAAAATATGCATTCTATAAATTATGTGCTTTTGTTAATGTGCTATATTATTTTATCTTTATAATAAGGATCAAGTAAATAATCTTCAGGCTATTGGCCAACTAAGACAATTTCTGCATTTATTTAAATAGTTTACAATATCTTATAAATTAAGCTCTAATTATTTTGCAAATAATTACTTCATATGAGGAATCGTTCAACAGAATTCAAGCATTTTTGTTATAAATGAACTTTTCTTCAATAACAACATACATAAATAAAGTGGCAACCTGAACATTTTCGTAGCAATCACTGAGTGTACAAACACACTGAGAATATCATGACTATTAAAAACCTTTTTGTAAAGTGTTATAAAAAATTAGGAAATACAGCGAATTAAAAATTTTAGCACTGCAGAAGATTTTACATAGATCATGACTTTATTACTAATAAAAGTGCGCTTATTATTATATTATCATTCATCTTACACATTTTTTTTTCAAAATTGAAAATATATAAATCTATGAACTATACTTAAAAATCTATAAAATAAATTTGTATGACTCTTTAATAGTTGTTTTTGGTTAATTCATCTTCAAATGCTATTAACTTTCTTATAAATAAGCATCATCACAAATCAACATAAAATATAATTACAATAATGCTGTTTGTGACGTAATAAGAAGTAAAAAAACCTCCATCCGTGAAACTTCATTTTTTAAGTTACTTTACTTAATTCATGCAGCAAGAAAAATCATCCCTTTACATGAAACAACCGGTCCGATTTTATTCTACAAAATCTATATTGTTTTACAAAACATTTTTTGACAATTGTTGTGTTTCACATGTACTAATATAATAACTCTTGGTTTATGTTCAAATTAAAAGTCTGTGTTACTTTTATTTTGGTAAAGTCCTAAGCTAAAACAAATATTTTGTTTACTGAATTCATTAAAATGAATAAAAAACGTTCAAAAACGTGTTTTTAATTGATAGATTAAAAATAGATTCCTAAAAGTTCCATTAGTCTTCATTACTTTCAAATCAAATTAAGAACAGTTGAAAATTTTGCTTTTCATTCATATTGTGTGTTTTGTGACTTCTTATAATGGGGGTCGGTCTATCTTCTGGGACAGATTCTATTTTAAAATGAATTGTAAATTACTATTTAATTGATCACTTTTTAATGATTATGAAAATACATCTTTAAAGTAGCTAAGGAGCATGATCTGTTAAAGAAACATTCAAATAAGCTTGTGGTAGAGGCAAGTACAATAATAACTATGTTTAAAACTCCAAAAATAAAATAAAATAAAACGATGCAAAGGATCTTTTATTAATTTGCGGAAAGATATTCCTCACCCCCTTTGTATACAAAGTGTTGTTCCTCCCTCAAGTAATATGTTGCTGCTTGTGTGTTTCACACAAACTTACTTCATGGTATATCCCAAAACTAATGCTATTGTTCCGTGCACAGCTGTGACAGGTAGCAGCAAGTTCAAATCGGTGTATTAGATGAGTAGATTTTTGAATTTACGATGATTCCAAGATTCTTCTACTGTTACCCAGTTGGTATAGAAGCTAAATAAGCATTCTATTACACCTTGAGGTGTAGCCTTGGATCAAGAATCGATTTCCGGTTTGGGTTTGTGTATCAAGTCGTCTGTCCCTTCACAGGGAGTAACGTTGGTCATCCACCGGTTTCCTCCCTAGTAAACTAGCCAATAATTTCGGCAATAGTAGTTGCAGATGTCTAATCGGTGAGTGCCCGCCCTTGAAAAAGAAAAAGAAAAGATTCTTCTACAAGCTCTGTTAGTTTTAGGATAATTGCTTTTGTTAATCTTCCTGATAGTGCTTGTGTTGCAGCGTACGATGGAGAAAACCATCATCATACAAAGTCACACTCATGGGCCAGGCGGATGAAAGCCAAGCATAGTGTGGCAATATTGCTACAGTAAGACTGCAGTCCTATCTAGCTGAGGGCGATTTTTTTTCTTTAATTCCTTAAAATATTTCTTAGAAAACTGGAAGAGAGTCAATTTTGGAATCATTAAGGAAATCCGAACTGCCCTGACACAAGCACAACCAGAAGGTTAAAAAAGCAATGAACCGGACACTACCTGAGCTCGGAGCAGAATAGTCATCAATACTTGTAAAGGTTAAGAGTCCATTCTGTCTAACTCATGTGGTCTGCACTCATTGCTGCAACCTAGCAGAGTGGCGATATAGTAACAATTGCATTAATTTTAAGCCACACCTGTAATTTTACTGTGCGGAATATGATGTGCGAGCTGGCACACCATGAATAAACTCCGGTATTCGCCAGTACAAATGCCTGAGTTTCGGACATGGTTTAGGTCGTTTGAACAGTAGGGGGGCAGCATCGTTCTTATGATAGGACGTACGAGTTAACACCGAAGCCTAATAATAGGATTGAACCCGATCCAAGATGCGATAGAATGGCTCGTTACTCACTTTGCTCACTATTTAGATTAAAATTTGAAAACTTTTTCCAATCAGCTTGTTTATCAATTTCAGGCTTCATAGTAATGTGCTGTCAATTTAGGAAATGTTAGAGATTTGTTGATACACATTTGATGGAACATTATCCCGAAGGAAAACAAATGACGTACGAAGTCAAGGGAAGGATCTGAGAGACCGATTTAATTTGAATATGCGGTACCTAAAGAACTACTCATATTTACTATTTCGTGATTTTATGAAATATAATTATTTGAAGTAGTTAATTTATATTAAGAACAGTTCACACAATCATTAGAACTGATCTGTATTTCTATTCATGAAATTTCATTTTGAATTTACTTATTCACACTTGACATTTGGAAGTTTCCAAATCGATAAAAACGAATTCATAATTTTTTATTTCGTTTTTCAATGAAAACCGATGAAATTATCCTGGTATTTACATGTTAAAACCTGAGTGTAAAATCTCACTTTTATTTTAGATGGCCAAATTTTCAATCATTTTTAACTCATTGATTGTTCATTGAAAATCTTCAGTTTTTTTACATTTGAAAAATATGAAAAGTAGCAATTGTGTGTAGTGTTTTCATACATTTAAGTCTTGATTATAAGATTTACAATTTCATATGTGTACTCTGCGCATGTACAGGTTGTCCTAAATCAAACTATCCTAATTTAAAGTTGTCTACAGACGAAACTGTTGTTAAGAAAGTTAGGAAATTTTGTGTAGGACATAATGAAGATATAGGAATTTATTTGAGCGAATAAAAAACTCGTTCAAATGTACACCACCAGGTGGCATTGTTTACCGAATCACACATTTAGCATGCATTTATGATAGTTTGCAAATATTATTACAGCAAAACATGATCAACATCATAGCTATCATTGTCAGCCACCATCTGGAATCGTAAGAGAGCATGTTCCTTTGCTGACCGCAATGTGTTCGAATAAATGTTACGAGCATGTTGTGAAATGTTGTCTTTAACACCAGGCAAAGTTCTTGGATTATCACGACTTACCAAATATGTCAAACTCCTACAAAGGCAAAAGTCACATGATTTGAGGTCTGGGGACCAGGAAGACGATGGAAGGAACGCGCCCTGATGGTAAATGTTTGAACTATTTTTTTTTCGCTCAAATTCCCATACTTTCACTATGTCCTAGACAAAATTTATAACTTTCTCAGCAATAGTTTTGTCTGTAGACAACATTAAAATAGGGTCGTTTAATTTCGGACAACCTGAGTATGATCTTCTAAAAGAAAATAATTTACAAAGCATAAACAACGCGAAGTAAAACGATACGTTTCAGTTGAGACCGAAGTATCCTGTAGTTAGTACATCCTGCATGAATACGGGTATTTTTCAAAAGGTTTTACAAAAGAAGACATTTAGTTTCTATTACAAAATTATACAGCACTTGATCTGCACTTATAAAGCCAAAAAATAACTGAAGACTCCAGCAATGATCTCTAAACATCGTTCTTGCTTCTTTAGACGTATTTCATTTTCGAAATTACTAAGATTCTTTTATATGACACATAGTATAAATAAAAAGCGAAGCACTTTAGTCCGTCGAATCTTGATTTTTAAAGTTATTTTATATCATCCACGTGACGAAAAATAAATAGAATTTTTCTTGAAACAAACCAATACCAGACTTATAAGAAATTTATATTTCGCAATAAAACTTTTTTGACAAATGCTACACATTTTAGAGAGATAAAACTCTTATAGTTTTGGTTGGGAAAATCTTTCCATGGTTTCTCGTAAAATCCCAAGATTTATACAAAATATTTTATTTGATCCCTTAAGGGAAATATAAAACCCCTATAAGTTTGTTTTCAGATCAATGGATTACAAACATATTTCTTAAGGATTCATTAGTCTGTAATCTTTACAAATCACATTTCTCCTAAAGTTTTATTATTTTTCTTACTGCCATTTTCTGAATGAGAATTACGTGCGTGTTATTAATTAATATTTTTTAGCTGAGATTTCGCGTTAATTGACATCTTAAAATATAATTTGCTAGCGAACCTGAGTTATATGAAAGTATCCTTTTGGCTCTATTCTTATTGAGAACTGAAAAGGTAAATAAATTTTTTAAAAAATATTTTTATTGACAAATTTTCATTTCCTTTTTAAAATTGTTTATAAATTTTGTAAAAATGATAGTTAATACCAATTTATTCCAAAAACTTCTTCGCCTGAGACTTTTAAGCTTTTAAAGTCAACTTTCTTTTAGTTCGAATGAAATTCTGTTTTTATTGTTGTTTCTAATATTCTCTAGCTAATCGCGTAGCGGAGCCACATCTTCAGTGTAAGATGGTGACCTGCAAGCAAAATCCTATCTCTTCCGTTTGAATGAGTCCCAGTGGGACGGAGATCGACATTCCTCAGGGTCTCCAAATTTTGAAGCATTTTCACACAAGCACTTGGATTAGCACTCCAAGAGGCTTCGTTTGGGAATATGGAGGACATTTGAACCGCGCCGGATTTTACGTACACCAGTTCCCTTTAGAGTTACTGTCCCACAGCAGACCAGGCAGTTTCGGTGTATTTATGAGTACGGAGCTTAATCATTTAACGGGCAGTGTTCCCACTCTGGGAACACCAAACTCTAACGTTTTGACTGTTGCCAGCAGGGGCGTAGCCAGAAATTTTTCATGGGGGGGGTTACGACTACTACAACTCATATATGTGTATACGTGTGCGTGATAATGTAGTGAAGAATTTACATTTTGTATGGCAAAATATTCTCATAGGGGAGGGGGGTTATGAACCCCCTAACCCCCTCCCCTTGGCTACTTCCTGCCAGTCACGAAGAATAGATTTGATTTCTATAAAAATAGTTGCGGGTGACATAGCTCCACAAGAATCGTTTACTTTTTAGCACGTCATTTCCCGTAAAAAAATTGTCACGATTATTTTTAACAGCACTGATATCTGCTGAAAAATGGAAGAATGCGAGAACAGCTGGATAGATTGCCCAATGCTGACGAAAAGGAAACCGTTGTCATGGCTCGACTTAATGACTTGACTTAATGACTCGCTCGACGCAGACTGGCTGTGTCAAAAAATGGTCTCTAGATCTGTGGCACGCGATGAACGTTTCGATCGTCCGCCATCTTGCTGGTAGTTAAGTCGAGCGATGACAATGGCTGCCCTTTTTTCAGCATTGGGAAAGGGTTGCGCCTCAAAGGGTGAAACCGAACGGGCCACTGAAGGACAAAATGGAATTCTAAAATACGCCACATCTAATACTGAAAAACATCGTGAAAGAAAAATTCTTTAGCTTTAGAGATATTTAAATGTTTTAGCATTGCAAGATTAAATTAATGAGTTTCATCATTGCATAGTTTACAGGAGTTCACACAATCATTTAAACTTGAATTTTGCGAAAATCAAGTGCAAATTAAATTTTAAACGTTCGAATCGACTTGGCTTTTATTTCATGTGCAAATAAAACTGATGATGTATTTAGAAATTTCCATAATTTATATTTTTCAAAAATTCATTTGTTTGCGAACTTATATTACTAATTTTTTTTTCATGGTGAAAAAATTATATGCATGCTAAATATATATATATCTATATATTTATATATACTGAAGTGTGATTGATTCCTTGATTCGTAAGTTTAGCTATTTTACTCTCTATAATATATAGATATAGATATAGATATAGATATAGATATAGATATATATAGATATATACATATATAGGTAGATAGATATATAATTCAATACGTACAATAAAAAAATATTTCTGTATATGTGAGGTAAAAACTTTCTTCTTATTTCTGTAATGTAATGAACTTTCACAGACCATTTAGTCCGCCAGTTTTTTCAAGTAATAAAAAATGCAGAAACGGTGCTTTTTTTAAGCAAAACTGTTCAATGACTTATTCGAAATTAACTTATGGTTATGAATTTGACTATTAGTCTAATTACCAATAATTGCATTTTAACTATAACTTACTTTTGGGAAAAGCCATAAAATTTAGAACGCTGTTCCAATTGTTTTGCAGACAATTATATTATATGCATCAAAGATAATGGCAATACGCTAATGCACTTAAACGCACAGGCACTCACAAAAAAAAAAAAAAAATGTCGCGCACTACTTATATGTGAATGAAAGCAGTTTTTGATGTATGGTGCGAGTGAAAATTTTCACTGAAGGTTCCTTCCATTAATTTTTAGTAGTTACTGGAATAGTTTTAGAAAAACTTTCCTTAACACATGAACCAGCTACGTTTTAGAGTAATTAACTATATTAAAGTTTTGAAATGCTTTAAAATTTTAAACAGAATAATTTAGAAGCATATTTTTAAGCGCCCACATATAGCTATGTTAATCTCGATTGATCGATCTTCCTATCTCCATACATACATACATTTAATATTTGTTATTTTTAAAAAATGGGACTGCGATCAACATAGAAAATGTAAAATGATAAAAGTGTCTCATATACAGGGTGGTCATAAAAAAACTTCCCTGATACACGGATCTCTAGCGTCCGGGCTGTTCAATCCATCGAGTTGAAATTTCATAGATAGTTTTTCAGAGGTATAGGCGTGAGTTTCTATGAATTGCAACAAAGTGGTGCTCATAGTTACCATTACAAGTACAAAAATTTGAAATTTTAGAATAGCAACGCCTTTTATTACGTCCCAAAATGTTCGGTGCATTCTAAAAGCCTAAAGAGCGTTGGAACGGGGCGTGTATCACAAAAAATGGACGCATTATACGCGCACTAACACAGATCTGTGAACGGACAATACAAAAACGATAGGGGCACACGGAGGAAATTTACACTTTCTCGTTAAAAGAAAATTCAAATTATTCAAATGGATTTCGAACGCTATCATTTTTCAAATTATTATACATTATTTTCAAATTTCTTTCTTTTCTTATTAAATATATAAGTACAAATGAATATCATATGCATTTCACCGACACTATCATCAGGGGCCAAACTCAGCAGATTGTAAATATAAAAAGAAAAATAAAAGAATTTCGGTAAGTGGCTCAGCCAAAAATGCTCATATATCAACTTGGTGCCTATCATGAGATGCGAGTTCAAAGGAAAATGTCCAAATAATGCCAATGTGTCTAAAAGAACACTTGGATGTTTAATACTGCCAAACCTACGAAAGAAAATTCAAAATGTGATGTACTTAATATTAATAAACTTAATATTAATTAATGAGTAGCTTAATTTTTAAGATATACTGCACCAACGACTATAAAAAAGATTTTAAATGCACTACTTAAAACTAAAGACCTTTTTTCTTTAATAAATACACGAACATTTACATATATATTTATATACATGCACACCACATGCATATTCATGATATTTTTCCATGTTTTACTTTTTTCCCTGTTTCTCCTTTTTTATGCTATTTTGAAACATATAGATCTATATTAATGACTATGTCATTTTATCTCTCACCCCCTTTATTGAAAATTGTCCGAAAAATGTGTCCCAAAAAGCAACATAATTTTACATATATTTAAATACTATTAGTTCACAACAGTTTTAATCTATTGTTACAATATTTCGTAAGCTGTATAATATGCATCCCATGTATTTTTCTATAAATAGGTTACAATCATAAAAATTTCAACATAAGGATACCAGTCGAAATATACGAAAGATGAGAGATAAAATGGCATATCAATTAATATCGTTTTAATATGGCAATAATTAAACTAAAAAATTAAAAAAATTAGAGGGTTCAGGGGGGGGCTCCACCTGACGACGCTCGAACAGCCGAGTTTATATATATATATATATATATATATATATATACATATATATATATATACATATATATATATACATATATATATATATATATATATATATATATATATATATATATATATATATATATATATATATATATATATATATTTATACATATATATATACTAGCTGAAGTACCCGTCCTCGACGGGTTAGTGAATGCAAATTTCCAAAAAAGCAAGATCTTTCGTCAGCATTGTATGAGTACACAGAATGGATGTAGTATGTTGCCAAAGTAAAGAAAGCGAAGTTATAATTTTTATGTATTGTTAAAATATTACAGGTTAGAGAGTCACTAAGTAATATCATTTCATTCGCATTAGTCGTAATTATGTGATGCGCGAACGAATATTGACGCATATTGAAATAATTTTCGCAAAATCTAAAAATTCAATCAACATTTTTGAAAAAATGGAAGCCTAGAATTTAAGTTGAGTGACAACCTATCCTGTCAACCAAATTCGTTTCATTCCCTGCAATCTTTATTTCGTGATGCTGGAACAAATTTTCAGCATTTTAAAACGATTTTCGCAAAATCTCAAAATGTAATCCAAATATTTTAAAAATTCTACGCCTATAAATTAAGATTAGCAACTACCTATCCTATCACTAAATTTCGTATCATTCGTATTAGTCGTTATTACGTGATGTTTGAAGAAATATAAACGCATTTTGAGAGAATTTTCACAAAATCTCAAAATCTAATTAAAATGTTTAAAAAATTGGACTCCTATAGTTTATGTTGAGCAACCATCTATCGTCTGACCAAATTTCATATCATTCGCTTGAGTCGTTATTACGTAATGCGGGAACAAAGATTCACTCAGTTTTAAACGATTTTCACAAAATCTCGAAATCTGATCGATTTTTTTTAATTAGATGCTTACAGTTTAAGTTGAGTGACCACCTATCATGACACCCAATTTCATATCATTCGCTTCAGTAGTTTTTGCGTGATGCTTGAGCACAAATTTACGCAGTTTGAAACGATTTTCTCAAAATCTCAAAATCCAATGCGGATTTTTTAAAAATTAGACGCCTATGTTTTAAGTTGAGGGACCACCTATCATGACACCCAATTTCATATCATTCGCTTCAGTCGTTTTTGCGTGATGCTTGAACACAAATTTACGCAGTTTGAAACGATTTTCGCAAAATCGGAAAATCTAATCAAGATTTTTTAAAAATTCGACGCCTATGTTTTAAGTTGAGTGACCACCTATCATGACACAAAATTTCATATCATTCGCTTCAGTCGTTTTTACGTGATGCTTAAACAAAAAAAGCGTCACGGACAGAATGACAGAATGACAGAAGGACAGAATGACAGAATGACAGACAGACAAACTTTTTTTTGAGGGTCGCATCGGAATCCCGGGTGCTTGAAACGGATAGAAATTGTAAAATTTTTGAATTCCAAGAAATGTACAGACAAAAGTCTAATTTTATTTATATAGATATATATATATATATATATATATGTATGTATGTATGTATGTATGTATATATATATCTCTCTGTGTGTGTGCATCTATGTATCTATCTATCTATATATATATATATATATATATATATTAAAACATAAATTAAAGAAAAGTTACAACTTCAAAAAGTATTAATGCATGATACAAATCCTTATTATAAACAAGACTCGTATGTTCATTTCGGTAGTGTCCTTTCCTTGAAAATCCCCAAAATGAGTATGTGCACTTGAAAACATTTCCTTTCGTCCCTGGGGACATTTTACAGTGCATCAAAATCAGTAAAATAAATGAAAATTTCGACATGAACATTTCAGAGTATTTCTTTTCGTGCCCTGCTTTTTTATAAAGCAGAACTTCTTTAAAGTGTATTTTCGAGGCATTGTGTTATAGTGGTATTTCAACCAACCTGATTTTGTAGTTGGTTTTATTTGCACGAATGCTATTTTTTTACTAGTGTATGAGTTTCATGTATTCATGTTACAGGTATTTTTTGGTTATATTTTAACATAATTCAGAATCCTAGGATCAATTTAAGTTCGTCACAGTTTTTGATAAGTATTTGGCGTGGAAATAAAACGAAACTCAATAACAGTTTGTCCTTTGAAAAGTGCATCTTTATGCCTTTACTCAGTTTTTAATTTTCAAAAATACAATAAGATTTAGAAAAAAAAAAGACTGAAGAGAGTTGAATTCTTGTATGAATGGTTTTAAGACAGATATTTAAGCTCTTATTTTTATTTTCTAAAAAAAGCTTAGACCTAATACATATAAGTATATAGCTTAAAACACATTGTAAATTTCAAATGTTTTGAAATGTTAATTTTTTTTTTGTATTAAAATGGATTAGGCTTTTGCATTTTTAAGAATTTGACCGTGCATGGAAAACATGAAAACATATGTACAAAAATTCAGCTTTGCTGAACGATTTAATGTCCTAAATTTTGTAAAAAATACCTGAAAACAAAACATTGAGATTTAATCTAAATATAGCATGTTATCAGTTGAATGTATAAACCTTTTATTGTTTGAAGTTTAATCCTTAATAATTTTTTAAAAGAATTATTTTAAACTTTCTTAACAATAGGAATTGCGTCTAAAAATATTTTTAAAAATACTTTTAAAGATAGAAACATGATAAATATTCAACTCAATGGAATTTCATTACAAGAATGGTAAAATTTGTAAACTGTGTGGGTAGATAAAAATAATTTCAAAAAATTGAACAATGCTTTTTAAAAACGAATTAAAATAATAAAATAATTTTTCTCTTTTGTTATCGGGGAGCACTGAAATTTTATCAGTAGAAATAAGTCTGAGGGTGCAAAAAGAATGTTTTATATCTATAATACATCATATATTTAATATATACCCCCCCCCCGATTTTCTTTTCTGTCATAAAAACTTTTAGTGTTCCTGAAAATATGAAAATGAAAAATATTTTTATTATTTTCAACTTTTGAAATAAATGCGTGGTTTTTTAAAAATTTATTTTATTCTTTCTTTCATATTCTCAAAAGTACAGCCGTGCTAGCACAAGTCCCTAAGTCAGCACACCCTGAGGAAGCCTAATCTAATATTGGAGTACCTAAAAGACCTTCTTTATTAAGCCCCAGATACTCAGAAAAGTTATGATGCCCGCTCAGAGAAGCACTTAGTGCACAGTTCAAATAACTTAGAACTATCCCAGTACGTCAAAGTGCTAAGGTGCCCTCTGCGCAAGCAGTTGGTGATGGTTTGACCCTGTCTGTCACAACCAAGTGCCAAAGAGCTTCCCGTTCATCAGCTCTAATTCAAATGATGCACTGGTGGCAATGACAAAGTGGCCCTGTTAATCTTCTTTCCACGCGTGGATATCTCAGAGTAGGTAAGAGTCCCAAGAAGAACAAAGACCTCACTAACTTCCGCTTTCATCTCCACCTCATTACCTTCCAAATCGACACAGGAAGGTATTCACTGTAAGGGGATCTGTTGATAGAGGAATATCTATTAGGAGGATTGTCCATATATAGAGGATTGTCCATTTCAACTTTTTAAGGATACCCACTCCCACATCGACTCTTACACTGAGCCAGTTAGCTAAATGTTGGATAGAACTACTGTCAGACTAAATCCATATATCTTTTGTTTTTACAAGTGTCACAATGTCACCAAGGCCCTCATTTACGGAAATGAATTCACAGGGCGATACAGACCTAAAGTTAGGATTCCATTTCTGGATCTTCGGGTTACGGTTAGTTCATATTATGTAAGTTTCACTGATGAACAATCTCTATCATTTCTACTATCATCACTGTACACCTCAATAGCGTTCTCTGGTATATTATTGATTATTTCAAGGGAAAGCTACTTTAAATCACTAAAAGAATCAGTTTGCTTGTTTGCATGGACAGGGAGGTCAGTGTGGAAATAGACATTAGGAAAACTCCTCAGATGGGTCAATGCACTGTGTCAAGTGTTGCTGTTCCATATTAATTTCAATCAGATGGTTTGCATGACTGAATGGACTATTCAACTTAAGCTTTTTATTATTGTACCAGAATTTGAGATAAGAAGTCCGATTTTGAGCTCTAAGAATACAATTTTATTATAGTGTTCCACTAAGCAAGTATTTCTTCTAAGGCTAAGTGGTTACCGATCTGTATCGTACAGCACTGTCATTTTGATGAGAATTACGAAGTCCAATGATAATTTGAGCTGCATTAAGCTGCATCCGCTCAAGTTTTTAAATAGTAGTATCAGGAGCCCAGAAGTAAGCTGGATAAGTATATAAAGTTATATGTTTAATTAGCGAAATGTAAGCATTTCTGAGTGTAACAGATTTAGCTCCCCAATCATGTCCTGAAGTACTTTAAAAAGTTGAGTCGTTTCTTGACCTTTTGGAGTACGTGGTCAGTATGTTTCTTGCTCAAAATTTCTGGATCCAAATCAAAACCCAAACATTGGGTGTTTTTCCACCATAAGAGGTTGACAGTGCAAAACTGTGGTAGGTCTACATGAACTGTAGCCTGTTATTTTAGTGGATGAAATGTGAAGGTCCTGCGTCATGACCTATCACGCGGCTGTCGATGTAAAGGTCTGGAGTTTTGGTGGGTTTCCTCCAGATGTAACACTGATACACCTCAGAACCCTTCAAATAGCCCTCAGACCAAGACACACACTCCCGTCCCATAGTTGTTTTATTAGAATACTAAATTTTGTATAGAATTCTTCAAAACTGTATGGAAGCATTGCACATTTCAACTTACTGATATCATTTATTTTTAAAAATACTTGATGAGAAAATATGTTTATTTATTTGGTTGTCGAACTAGGTGTATTGGACAGCTTTAAAATTAAGAGCTTCAGCTTTGGGGCAGGCTTTATCCTGGAGGATGGCTGTTCCCAAAATTCAGAGTGGTACCAGGAAGGAGGTCATTCCTTTATCCGCTTCCCTCGTCCACATTTTGAAAACACCCATCAAGAGAAAATACAGTGCACAAAAAATAAGCGCGCCCGTTCTGCGCATATACAAAGCGATTATTGACCAGCCTGAATTCGAATTAGAGTCTTTTGGTCCAGGTTTTGGCCACCTGCCATTCGGACTATCACTGTACAAGAAATGCATTTTTGTAAAATTAGTTTTGCATTTTCAAACAAAATTTACAGGTTTTCTCGGTAAAAAAAGGAACCGGGAATCGAGCCCAAGTTGCTTGTTTGCAAGCAAGAATGCTAACCAGTAGCCAAAGCGATACCTGCAAACTATTCAGCAGGTTTCATTTTTTAGAAAATTAAATTATCTGTATTTCTTTTTATAAAAATGAAAAAAATAATTAATTTACTAAACTAATTTTACGTTTTGCGATTGAAGATACATTATTATGCAAAAAATTCAGCTCAAATAAAGATTAGCAAGTTCATAAAAATTGTTTCCTAGATTTGTATCAGACTTGCAGTATGAGTTACATAAAAATGTGTAAAGCATCTGTTAGATCTATGGCATTCTTAAGAAACTGAATAATCGCTAACAGTTTCATAATAAAACACCAGGCTTGGGGTTAGTTCGTTTAATCTTTATTTCCTTTCAAGCATCCAGATGGATTTATAATAGCTTCATCAAAGTAATGTGTTACACACAAACAGCAATTCCCAGCACAAAAGGAATTTTTATAGCAACATTTTATTGCCTCATTCTGATTTCACATAAGTCATTGATAATCCTTTATAGAGATTTCAAAGAAACAATTCAATCCCTTTCATAGAATGTTTTTCATCAGTATAGTCGGTTCTTTGCTGTATTTCATCCTTTAAGATGAAATTTTTCATCATTAATCCGTCACTTTTGCGATGATGTATTGACCTATAAATGGGCGCTGATAACAGAGAAGTCGAGTGAAGAAGCATCGGCGTAGCGTTTGCTAGAAATAATAGTGATTTCTCTTTGAATTTACTATCAATCTTTTCAATTTTCCGTTGAAGATACCGAACAATTTTCTTCGTTTATTTCAAGTTATTCTGCGTTAGGCTTAGGAATATAAAAAGAAGAAAAAATATATTTGGAAGGGGTTTTCTTATTTTGGGTTAATTCAAATTTATTATTCATTATTTTTATAAATTTCAAATAAATGAATATAAGTTCAAATTTATATGTAATAAATATAGTGGAAAAGAAAAAGTTATAATATTTGTTACTCAATTTATAATTTTTGTTAAATCTTCACTCTGAATCTTCAATTTCCTGTATTCAAATAAAAAAGATAAAAAAAAAATGTGTCATGCAGCCATGTTCTCCCAACGCAACAGCCATCATAACTGCTCTGTGGGAAATTTCCCAACTCGATGCGAAAACTCAACAGAACTCTTATTACGGTTTAACCCGAAAGTCTCTTAGCATTTCAAAATTCAATATTTATTGACTTATGTCGGTAGTGATATAAAAATTGACACGCATGCTTGAACAGGACATAGAATTTTGGGGTTGGTTCAACCAAAACAAGTGCAAACTATGACCAACAAATGGCACTTCATTGTTAGTCATTTAACTAAAAAATAATTAGGTTACAAATTATTTTTATTTAAAAATAATTATCTTTACAAATTATTTTTAGTAAAGACGATGTTCTTTATAACAAAAGCTAAACGTGTCGACGTCCTTCATAAATAATATCTGCGGCATCTTTTTGCCATTATTTGCACTTCTGGGGGTTGCAATAAAACTCTTGGCATTTCAAACATGAGTGTCAATTATTACCTCTGTACGTATATCATAACGTGAATTATTAGAAATGTTAGGACTTTTGGGTAACACGGTATATTCAGATACGAAGTTCTATCATTAAAAAATATAGAAAGAGGACTAGGTTTACTGGTTTAGGGTTACCACAGAGATTTACATAAATAAATCATATTTCCTTTGTTATGATTAAAAAAAATCACAAATGAAGTAAATTAACATATTGCCAGTGGTCGTAGTTTCTATTGTTTGGAGCTATTTAGTGAGAAATTGGTCAACGTAGTTTTCAAAAATGAACTTAAAAAAACTGACACTGATATCTAGTAATTGTCCTATTAGTTACAGTTAGTAATTTATCCTCTTTTTCCAAAAAGATCATTTTCTTTCAAATTGTCGGATCACCAGTACATGTTTTCATGTTTTTTAATTATTTTATAATTAATTTATGTTTTTCTTATTTTCTATTGCTTTTAACAAAAGCTCATTAAAGTTCAGCAAGAGAACTCAAATAATTAAGCTTATGTGTATCCTTGGGATGTAAAAAACAAATTATTAGATTATTAAATTATTCTGACGAGTTCTTTTTACAATGAATTTCTGGACAATTTCTTTCTACAAATCCATTAACTATAGTTTCATAGTTTAAATAATTTTCAACGAGAAAAAAATCATTGTGTCGACGGGCTGTTTTTGTTTATTATACCACTGTCAAAATTCTTTCTTTGTCTTCCAGTCTGTCTCTATTACTAAAACTAAAACATGCTAAATTTTCCAATGAGAAGGCAGATACTTATTTTTAGTTTTCATCATTTCTTTATTAAAGACTGTAATGAAAATCTATCAAAAGAAAACAAAATGTAAAATCCATAAATTCTTTTTTAATTATGTGGTTTTGAAGGACTATTTGTTTTGACCTCTTTAAATTATAAGCAAAGAATTCTACGGAAAATAAATGTTAATTGATATGTTCCTGAATGGTCAAAGTTGCCTTTCAACAACTTAAAACAATTATTTCATTAACATGAAAATTATTAGAAATTTCACAAATTTGAAGCAATATACAAAATGCCCATAATTAGCCTTTCTTACCTTATAAAAATACGAAAATTAATTATTAGTAATTTCGGAAAGTTTTCAGAATCTTTAAAAATAATTCTCATGTGCTATTTACTCTATGGCTTAAAGTACATAGGTTTAAGGTTTAAAATATACATGTTTTTATATTTGATGTCATAAATCACGATAATCCTAAAAAGGAATTTAAAAAAGCAAGTTCCCATATTGAAATTCCAAAGCATCCATATAACAATACAAATCGCCTAGAAGCAGAGTTTTTGGCATAGTATAATACGACGAAAAATAAAAAATAAAATAAAATGTAAAATTAGCATTCATTTCTTTACAAATATTCTGATACTTTGAAAGTGAAATAAATTAATATGCTTCATAAACTGTAGTCATGCGATTGCGATGGAAAAAAAATCAAAATCAGGAAGCTTCAGAAATACTTTAATTAAATCATTGTTCTTATGTCACCTTGCTTTAGTTAACATAAAATTGTAGAGAAGTGAGTACCTCAATCTTAACATATTAATTTAATCTTGATGGAACCTTAGAAATTTCAGCATTTTCATTCTTTTATTTTTATTTTTATTTTATTTTTTTATCCTCGTTTATTTTTCTACAGCGTGAAGAAAAGATTGGTATTTCATTTTTGCAACTTAAAGTCATCTTCAAATTTATAAAAAAAGGAGTATAGAATTTCATGCCTAAAGAAAGATGAAAGGAGAAAATTGAAACGTCAATCAAGCATTAACTGATCAGGTGGCGGTGAAGGTCTTTCTTTACACACACTACTCAGGGAAAGTATGAATTTAAAGAATAATTTATTAGATCTCCTAAGATTTTTGTTGATAAAGGTTTATTTAATATATTTCGTGAATGATTTATAAGCTGGAATTTTTGCTTATGAAAGTGGTGCATTTTGTATAATCTAGTCTGTGTAGAAAAATAATTTTGTGTTTTTGATCTTGTTCAAATGATAAGCTATTTAACATATGTAAGTAAGTACAAAGGAGAAATGGCTATCGTGCATATTCTGTTAAGATAAAAATATGTAAAACGTTTCTTTACTGTTTACAAAATACTGTTTACAGAAATTATTCTATTTTTAATTGCGTATAGTTATCATAATGCACGTTTTTCACATCAAGTATGAATCATTAAATTATATCTCAAAGCAAATGCAAAATAAAGAAATAAATGAATAGAGCCACGCATGTATTTTCTTTTGATTATGATTCACATGATTAAAAATTCCAAAAATATAATATATTTGTATTTTAGGCAGTATTTGGATAGGCAGTTCTTTAACGATATTGATTATTATTTTGACTGCCAAACTTAAATATACGGTACTATAGTTTAACATTTTCCGATACGGAATATCGCTATTTTCGCTCTTATCCATTTTTTTTTTCGATCTGCATTTTGATGCTGCCTCCGATATCTCAGCCCTTTGGTTTTCTTCACAAATCAACGTAATTTCATTTTTCAGATAATTTAGGTTTAAAATGTGCAAATTAGTGAATAAAATAATTTTCTAATATAAATACCCCATTAAGATAAGCATTTTTTAATTGCCGCAGAAGACTAGCGCAAGTTTGCTATCCAGGATGCCCCCAAAACTGACCTTCGAAATTATTTCCTTAATTGTTGATCATACACATATACAATAAATTACGAAATTAACGTAAAAAAAAGTTTCTGATTTTATGGTATCTATTAAACATTTCTGATCCTTACTAAATATTTATATATGTAAGTATATATATATATATAAATATATAAATTTTTATGCAACCCTCGTTCAGAAAATTTAGTAAAATGCGCCCCATCCATAAATTAGGCGATATACTAAACCTTTCATCATAAAAAGTCTCAGAAATATGTTTAAACAAAGTTGGTAACAGGCTGTATATTACTAATATTATCAAAAGCACTTCACAAGCGTATGTAGACGATCGTTACTGTCTTTAGCAGTTTGTGTGCAGCCCCTGAACTTAAGTTTCACCAAGAAGTATCTCATTAAACTTCTACTCAAGTCACTGTTTTAAAATTAGAACTATGAAATTACGTTCGATCAAAAAAGTGATATATTTCAAAAAATTCACTCATAAATTAGTCTTATTTTTAACTGAAACAATTGTTTATATCTACATTATTGTACAATAAGGGGGAACAGAAAGAAAATATTGCAGAATATAGCATACAAGACATGTTTCACAGACACATATATATATGATGCTGTTAAGAAGTATGCGATGTCAGAAAAGTAAATCTTACGATTATTTTTTTCAGTATCGGTTGTTTTTCTGTTGATTTGAAAACTATCATTTCCAAGAAAGCGTTCCATATAGCACACATGTTGGCAGCAACGTTGAAGAGACGTTAATTTCATCCCGTGACGAAATGTAATGTCGCCACAACGTTACTGTCAACGTGTGTGCTATATAGGAAAAGAACGGCGATGGATGGACTATCTTATTTTCCTCGATTTTCGAATATAAAATTTTTCTTATAAGACTGCTTATAGATTGTATATATACATACATATTTTCTTTAAACTATTTTTTGAGAAAATCTCTTTTACTTTCCACAAGATGTCAGTTCACGTTTAATGCATTATACTTACATTTCCTGCATACTATACTAAAAAATAATATAAGCCTTTAGCAATCTTCGAAACAGATACTTTTAGTTAGAATCAAAAAATTTCTTTAATTCTGATAATTAGTATATTTATATAATCAACTTTTACTGAAAAAGAAGTACACAGTAAACCACACTTGACCGTGGATTGAATATATACCCATACCGACGCTTAACTAATCTGGCCGATATTGAATTGCGAACAGCCTGTCAGTTCTGTGTTTCCTAGATATCTAACATTATGCAAATGGCACAAAAGCTTTTGTATTAAAATATGTATTGAGTTTGAGCAGCATATTTCTGTAACTTGCCGTCAGTGCTTCAGGAAAAGTCCATCTTGAAAACACTAAGTTAATCAGAAAAGTTAATTTTTTTTAGGAAAGTGCATAAAAGTATCGGGTGTTCATAAAGTTCCCTTTTTAGAGAGGCGTGCAGCAAAAACTACTCATCAGAATATTTACCGAATTTGCAGGACGCCTTAATGAGACCATGGGAGAGAGATCTGCTTGGAAAATAAAAATGTTCCAAAAGTCACCACCAGGTGGCATTTTAAAACGTTTTAATGTGAATAAAACAGACAAATAAACATTCTAAAAAAAGGAAAATTAAAAGGGGTTTGAAGTAAACGTTTTATTCCTTTGCACGGAGAGAGAATTTGCATATCAGGAACTACAAATTATAAAATCCCACCTAATGGTGATTTTCTAAGGTATTTTTGGTTCACGCAAATCTCTCTCCCATATCCATTGAGGTTTCTTTCATATTTGGTAGCATTCTGATTAGTAGTTTTTGCTGTACACCTCTCTAATTGGGAGGAAATTTAATTATGAAGAGTCTATGCTTTGTCAAAAATTATTGCTTTTTGAAGTAGCACAAATATTACGAATCAAAAAGCATTTACTTATGAATAAGGATGGCTGCTGTTTTAAAAAATTAACAAAATCCAAGTTTTTAATTATAACAGCAATAAAAATAAAATAGAACAGAACAACGATTAGCTGACCTCTGAGAAATATAGTGCATTTTGTGATAGAAACTATGAGTTTATAAATGATACATTAATGACGATTTAAAATATTGAATTAGGATTGACATAGGGATGTGCAAAGTTCACACATGCAAGAGCTTACCTCAACTATATCACACTTAATGTTTCTAACGAAAGTTTCTCACATACATGGCAGCTCATTGTTTACAAAAATTAAATGGTGCAGAAAAATAGTCTTCTTGTCATTAATATCAACTGGTTTTGAAGACGTAGAATACTCTTATTCCATCTTTAACGAGTTAAAAAAAAGTTAAGTCCAACCATGCGTAAAGTTCCCATGAAAACGTTAATCCGAATGTCGAAAAATTATTTTCCTTTTGTCATTATTTTCTAAATAATAGTGCTCCAGAAGCATAACAGGATCTGTGGAAACCAATTACTGTAAGTATATAGATATATATATTCTCATTTTCTTAAACAAAACAATATATTTAAAGTCTTTCAACTCAACCAGTTCCAAATCAGCATGCTATCTTATCTACACGCTAAGTCAATGCGTAAACGGAATTCTTGGTTTTTTGAATTTTGACTGTAAAAAAGAATTCTGATTTCCTTTGCAGGATGTTTTTCTCTTGTTAAAGGAAAAACATGTCGAAGTTTCTGTAATTATACTTGTGTGTATAGCAATTGTGCTTTTGCTTTCAAAAAAAGGCTTTTTAAATGTTTTCACTAATGATTGGTTCAACATTCACGGATGTGATTTTGGTGATGTTTTTGAGAACAAATAGACATTTTTTTTTAGTGCATTGCAATCAGTACAAAGCATGGTAGTTTTTTTAACTGATGAAAGAATAGAAAACAAACCGAAGAACATTATTTTAATGATTTAAGTATGTCACAATTTATTTGAATGTTTTTTTAGCTGTGCAAACAAGTCATTCTTTCTTGACCAAACTTATATAAACTACGAAAACATTTTCTGGTTTGCTAATAACGATCATTATTTCAGCATGAAAAAATAAAGAACATTTTACAAAGGATTATTATTACAGATATTTTCAATTTAAGTGGCAGAATTGACTGTTCTCATTACTGGTTTAATCTTGCGGTTAGAGTATAAAACAACTTACAGTCAGAACAGCAAGCCTTATTTAAAATAAAATAAAAATAATGTTGAAAAATCCATGAAACTCTCAGGATAAATTGTATTGCATTGTGTTTAAGGCAAATCTAATCGGTGGGTATCTGCCTAGATGTGTGCCTTGGATGTAGGACTTTTAACTAGGGATGGACGCGAGACGCGAGAATTCTCGCATTGTCTCGCGAGACGAGACGCGAGACGAGAAAGAAAATATTTTGCGGGACGAGACGCGAGACGAGACAGAGTCTTGTCTCGCGCGAAATTTTTCGCGAGAATTCTCGCATTTTTTTCCGTCTCGCATAAATACGATATGAAAAGCGACAATTTGCCTGAAGCCTCTACCGTTTAACAAGCGTCTCCTTCGATTTCGGTCCTGGTATACTATCAGTACTCTACAATACGCACAAACACGTAACATTTAAAATTAGAACAGACGAGAGATATACAAAACACACAAAGGAGAGGATAAAGAAAGAGGCGGAAAAAAAAGAAAACAGAGAAGAGTTGAAAGAAAAATAATAAGTAAATAGGAAAGGCGGTACGGTATGTTCAAATCTGAAAACTTTTAGACGGGGCCCGAGGCATTAAGTTTGGGGCCCCCTTACTATCCCCTTTTTTACGCATTAAGCCCCTTTACTGAGCCCCCCTTTTTTAAGCATTTTATCCCAGTTTTGACCGCTGTTGTACTCGAAAATTGCATTTCAGTTAACTGTAGTTTTTGTACTTTAATCAAATCGTATAGAGCAAGAGCTTCGTCATAGTATAAAAGCTGAAACTTTCTCTGTGCATACCCCCCAACAGAGGTAGGAACAATCTGCCACTATAAAGTTTGGATGATCGTGGCTTTGTCAGGTAACAGGTGGCAAAGGTGTATAAAATTGCCGAATATTTCGTCATTTCATAAAGCTTAATTTTTTTATATGTAAGTACTAGAAGTCCAGTTCGCAGTACTTCGCAGTACTAGAAATCTCTTTATCCCTTGCCAGACACTTTTCCATCGTGGTAAACCCCCGCCAGACAATCTCAAAGTCTTGAAAAACGTAATTCTATTACGAGCGCGCTGCAAGAAAGTTCGCGCGTAAGAAAGTTCAGAAGTAGCAGTATAAAATGTGCTTGGCACTTTGTGACAGCTTGACGTACTTCGTCGCGGGAGTTTACGAACACAACAGTTTTCCATGACATTGAGATTGTCTGGCGGGGGTTTGCCACGATGGAAAAGTGTCTGGCAAGGGATAAAGTGATTTCTAGTATTTCGAAGAAGAACCTATAAAAAAATTAAGCTTTATGAAATGACGAAAATTTTCTGCAATTTTATACACCTTTGCCACCTGTTACCTGCCAAAGCCACGATCATCCAAACTTTATAGTAGACTAGTGTTCCTACCTCTGTTGAGGGGTATGCGCAGAGAAAGTTTCAGCTTTTATACTATGACGAAGGTCTGGCGGTCGCTGGCTCTTAAACTAGTATTTATCACCCCAAAAAAATATCTCTAACTTGATCTAGTGATAGACAATTAGGTAATACCTATATTATAGAGGAAATTCAGTTTTTTTCCCACAATTACTATTTCAGTACATATGAATTTATAATTTAGATAATCGGGATATATATGGGCCCCCTTTTACTTCAGGGGCACCGGACTACGGCGCCCCCCCCCTTGCCCCTGTGATAATCGGGTTTCGGGTATATCAGAGAGAGATTAGAAGTAGAGCAACTTGCATTCGCATTGATGCTTAGTCTGAGTAGGTTGAAATATGGTTGAATATCCTTGGTTGAAATATCCTTGTACCGATATTATCCTCAAACTTTCCCGCTCGTTGCGGCGTGCGTAGGGGGTGGGGGGCGCCCACCCTGGTAACAACTTTCTAGGCGCGGTTAAATCCCTATTGTTGGCCTATATTAAAGAGATTAAAATGACATTTTTTATTCTTAAATATTAATATCGGACGGAAAGAAATGCAAGCAATTTTTTTAAAAACTATTTCTCTTTTCGTTTATATTATCACGTTTTCCCTTCCTTCGGCTTGCGAAACTTTTATAATTTTTTTTCCTCCCCATCATTTTATCTTGCAGTTGGGTTCCTATTCTAAAATTATCTTCGCCTGTTAGATGTCTTTTCATTTTAAAAAAAAATCCACACTGGATATACATTAGGGGGATTATGGTTTAATTTTTCTGTAAAGAGGGCGACCATAACGACTGTAGTACTATCGCTAAAATTTATTGTGGAAAAGTACAAACGGATAGTCGTCAACAAATTAACTGTTCAGTAATTTAAAATATAAACAAAAAATAAGACGTCTATTAACTAACTGAGATACTATAATGAAATCTAAAAATGCACATACGGTAATGTTATTGGAAATATTAGGCAAATAATTATAATTATCGTTAATATAATCTTGTTTTCATTAATATAAAAATTACACATATTTTAGAGACTTGAAATAGACGTTAAAGTAAATAGTAGAGATTTAATAAAGACTAAAAGTGTTCTGTTTATAATTTTTCAAGGGTTATCTTACAACCAACTGAACGATAAGTAATTCTAATTTGTGTTAATATATCCCGCAGTAATTTCAACAGAGGAGATTACTTGAACTTAAAAAAAAAAGTCTGTTTTGTCTCATGCAGATATGATTTTAGTAAAATATTCGCTACTTCTCGTATGAAGAGCGGGTGCGCAGCTATTTTAAAACAAACGGTTGTCCATTTCATGTAGTGTCTGAGGTATTTAATGCTACAACTTGAACAGTATGATGTAGAACTACAGTATGATGTAGAAATAACACATTTTGAAAGTCGGGAGCAAACCGCTAAGCTTTTCACTTTTCTGATCACGAATGACACTGACGTAGTTTTTTGAGTCATTATATTGCAATGATGCCAGGTTAATACTCATGACGCAAACTTTACATCAAGAGTCAAATAATTTTGCTTTTATTTTAGATTCCACATCACTGGAATTAGTTGAAATTACTCATGTTAGGAAAATTTTCGTTTACTACAGTGCGAAGAACGGGCACGCAGCTAGTAAATAAAAATAAATACTATATTTTCGGTGTGACATTATATATAAGGATTAAATCTCAATTTCTTTTACTTCAAATGCCGATATATGCTGATATAGTTATTAATATATCTGCTAATGTGGCTATATGTAAGTAATTGTTATTATTAATATTAATTTTCAATAAAATCCCAATAATAAGTTAGTATAAAATGGTAACGAAATCGCAGTCCTTAATTTTGCGAGGCTCGCGAGACGTCTCGCGTCTCGCGCGAGACGAGACAGCAATTTCTTTGCGAGACGCGAGACAAGACACAGTGTTTGCGAGACGAGACGAGACGTGAGACGAGACAGAGGTTTACCGCTGCGAGACGAGACGAGACAGCCCCGATTCTCGTCTCGCACGTCTCGCGTCCATCCCTACTTTTAACAGGTTATGACGCGTCTTATAATTCTCGGGATAAATTGTTAATCAAGCAATTGCATTTATCTTAGAAGGTATCGACAGTGGCATAGTTTTCATGCCTCCAACAGTTGCCTAAACTCGGTTTCACCGTAAGAACACCAAAAATGAAGGGGCGCAGTCCTTGATCGCAGTCCTTGAAGCTTGGATGTGTGATAACCACTCTCTACTGAACTGCCATAAGACCGTGTCAGTTAAAGGGAGCTTGTGCACATAAAATCTGTCTTGACTGCATTATCCTCCAAACAGTGCCTCTAGGCGTGCAAATCTAGGTTGTAGGTCACTCATCAGCAGTTGTTTGAGAATTCATATTCACTCACAGGGTGCAGCGATGGACTCTTTACTATGCGTTCCTTTAATGAAATGAGCAACAACTCCGACCCTGATAGCGCACAGACGAAGAGTCGAAATCTGATCAGAATATTAGAAGAAAAAATAAAAATATTTCAGAAGTTTTACATTGTTGATCCTTAAATAAGTGGGCAAAATATGCTGAACATCGGTTTTGCAACAACATTTATGTCATCACTGTACTTCTTACACTACAATGCTAATAACAACTAAGTATGAGTAAAACAAAATCCTGAATCCCATACCTTCTACTTGCCTGTCGTGCACACAAATCACTTATCAATAAAAACAGGCTTAGCAGTTGGATAAAAACTTTAGATGCATTTAAAATGCTTTTATGCATTCTTCATGTATACATGTTAATTTTTTTATATATGTGACAGGAATACCCTGCATAATCAGATATTTCATTCTTCTAAACCATTTGTATAATTGAATATAAACGAGCCTTGACTTTCAAAGAAAATAGTAAAAAGAAAGTAGGAAAAATTTTAATATTTATTAAGATTTTTTTAAATTAATCGAATTTGTGTGCTTTTATTAAATAGTTTGTTACTTGGATGATGACCGATCTGTAACCTTTCAATACTTCATTTCACTTTATTTGGCTGTTTTTAGTGATATCGAACTAAAATTTGTTACTTTGGGCAATATCTCAAGAACGGTTAAAAAGGAAATAAATTAATTAAATGGAAATTTATATTTTATGTGGAATGCGAAGCTAATGGGATTTTTAAATATTGTTACTGCTGTGGTATATCCCGCCCCACCTCTTTGGCATTTATCGCAGTTGAAAATCCCATCGACTTCCTCCTTTGGGAATATGTGAAAGGCCAAATGTAATTGTCAAATAATCGAAAAACTCAGACACCTATAGAATATTACATAGCTATAAGACATACGATCACTCAGGTAGTATAAATGCTATCAAACTATTCTATTACACTTTTGAGTAGAGGTTCGATTCCCGGCTTGGGCATGGGTGTTAACTTGCATGCCCTTCATAGACAAATACTTCGAGCCTAATGCAAGTAGCAAGTAGTGGCGAATGACTCATGGTCAAGTATCCGCCTTTTAAAAAATACGGCGTACGAGGCTACACGGTATATATGTGTCTGCTGATTTCTCTGAGTTTTTAATTGAGAAATCGCTAATTTGTTGCTGCAAATGCTGAATATATATATATATATATATATATATATATATATATATATATATATAGGTGATATATAAATTATCATCAATTTATAGTAGATATATGGAATATGAATATATAGTACTATTTATATATATAAAGATGGGCATTAAAATTCATCTTCAATTTTTCTCTCGGGCAATTTCTCTCCACCACTGCGGCACAGCAAGTTAGATACACAGACTTGGATATAGGACGATCATTGATGTATTGTAAAAGAGCTAAACTGAATTTACCTGTATGATGGCGCCATTAGTTGATTCGTGGCTGTGCGTCACTAAAGGGCACTTATGTAGCTATTCATTAAAAAGAGGTCGAGTATTCTCCTTTGAGAGGCTGATGCTATTTCACCCGTCTGCTTCGTGCTATACGAGAGTTCGGGGTTAGTTGTATATTTTCAAGTTCAATCCGAAGAAGTACACCTGTACATGGTACTTCTTCGATGCCAACTCAGAGATTGGCTGCTACAATAATTACTTTTGTTGTCAAGTTTATATGTATGAGAAATGGAATGAAATGTTTTTTAACTAAGCAATCGTACACCGCGCGAATGGGAGTTGAAGCCAAAAAGCGCCCCCTATAATGGCATGAGTTCGTTTCATACTTTCCTATGAGAAATAGTCTTCTTTTCCTACTCCCTACTTTCCTACCAAATATGAATGATGAATTTTGAATCCCCCTTTATGGATATATTAATGACTATGTCATTTTATCTCTCAACACCCTTTATTGCAAAATGTGTCCCAAAAATGTGACATAAAAAAGCGGCATAATTTTACATGTATTTAAATACTATTAGTTCACAACAGCTTTAATCTATTGTTACAATATTTCGTAAGCTGTAGAATATGCTTCACATGTATTTTTTACATATATTTAAATTCTATTAGTTCGCAACAGATTTAATCTATTGTTACAATATTTCGTAAGCTGTAGAATATGCATCACATGTATTTTTCTATTGATAGGTTATAGTCATAAAAATTTCAACATAGGGTTACCAGGCGATGATGAGCGATAAAATGACATAGTCAATTAATATCGTTTTAATATGGCAATAATGAAACTAAAAAATTAGGGGTGTTCAGGGGGATCTCCCCCTGACGAGGCTTGAACAGCCGAGTTATATTTATATATATATGTATATATATACATGTGTGTGTGTGTGCCTGATTACAGATTCTGCCTGAGGGGAAAAAAGTGTTTCCACGAATACACTGAAGAAACAGGACATTATCATCGCTTATCGTGTCTTTTATTCAGGGGTACAAATTACAATATTTAGTCAGTGGTCCAAAAGACCAGTAACTCCATAACTTCCGTGATCCATAACATTTATCACTGGTCCGTGCACATGTTGTAAAAAGAATTCAAAACAAAAGAAATTACATAAACAATATATATTGATTTCCGTTAAAATGTAAATAACCTTTATAAGAATACTAAATAGATCAAATTATAGATCATATATTTATAAAATTAGCTGTTATGTATTATGGAATTGAATGAGGAACTGTTTGAAAGAAAAAAATATAAATAAAACATGAGAGGTCAGACGGAATCAAATTTCGTATTCTACTGGTTCGTTATATGTTGTAGTTGTCTGGGACCAGCGGACCACCGTTAATTTTGAACCCTACTATTAAAGAACGTTAGCAGATTTTTTAAGTATAGGTCATCTTTTTCCCAAAACTTTTAGTCCAGTCATTTGGTCAGAAAAAAGGAGGTTACCTGGAAAGTTTTCCGGGAGTTTTGAAAATGGGCAATTTTATAGATTTCGATGTGCTCTTTCCGAATTTCAACTTTGCCCCCTGGTATCTTTGCCGCTCGAGGCGCTATATTCGAAAAATGGCGCCCAAAAGCAGTTTTTTGGCAATATTTCCTTTCCGACTCATTTCACTAAAAAAACAATTACAGAAAAGGAAACTACAGAAAATTTCCTACAATTTATGTAATTACCTTATTTTCAATTTTTTTTTTTTTTACCGTGGTATCCCCAGTAGGCCTAATCCACACGCATTTAACTCAGGGATGGGCAAACTACGGCTCGCGGGCCAAATACGGCCCGCCGGAAGGTTTTATCCGACCCGCAGATAGAATTTTGCAGGATGTGTTTTTGAGCGAGTTTTGGCAGCTGAACGACGACATTGTGTCGTTCTTCCATGAGATACAGTGTTCTGCGGAGTGCGAAATGTAAGAAGATACAGGATGGCTTTCGGACTTAGCATTTTTCACAGATTTCTTTGTCATATGAGCAACTTGAATGCCAAGATGCAAGGGAAAAATCAATTTATCGACGATATCTGGGCCCATCTCAAAGCTTTTAAACTAAAACCTAATCTGAAAAAACACTCAAAATACTGGTGTTAAACGATAAAGTAATTAAAAAACTTTGCAAAAAACACACATAAGAAGTAAAAGGAAAGAGGATACGCTTCCCTGTGTTCTTTACGTCGAAGGGCTTGGACTGAAGAAGTTCAAAACAATTTTTTAACGCGTATCCTCTTTCCTTTTACTTCTTATGTGTGTTTTTTGCAAAGTTTTTTAATTACTTTAAAACCTAATCTGTTTGCTGGGTAGCTAGCTACGAACGACTTGTCTCATTCCTCGAGGTTAAATTCAGTACTTTCAATAAATGAAGAGAAGCTTAAGAATTATGAAGATGGCTTGAAAAAAACTGCATTTTGAGTTCGAACGCAGATTTCAAGATTTCAGTGCCATTCAAACAGATTGGATAATTTTACCATGCCTTTGAACGTAAATTGTGGAGCAGTGAGGTTAGATTTGCAGCTTCAATTAATTGAGTTGCAATCTAACGATCATCTCAAGCAGTTGTTTCTAAGTATTCCAAAGTTAGAGTTTTACAAATCACTATCGTATCCCAAATTTAATATCTTACGCTCAGAAAATCAGTGCTATGCTTGCTTCATCTTATATATATGAACAAGTGTTTTCAATTATGAACCTTAGAAAGAATTCTTTCAGAAGTAGACTGGAAGATGAGCATTTAGCCTCGTTCCTTAGAATGAGTACATCTCACTTCGAACCTCAATATAAGGAACTTTTAAAAATGAAATAGCAATTTCATTCATCTCATTAACATATTTAAATTGTAATACTTGTATATTGTTTTTAAAATTTTAGAAAAATTTATCTTAACCCGCCAAACTCTTTTTTTTTTTTCGATTTTTAGCCCGCGACCGAAAAAGTTTGCCCATCCCTGATTTAACTAATCCAAAATTTAGCGCATTCTCCTTCGCTTCGCTGAAAGTTATTATCTTGTTGTTATCTTGATGGACCAAGTGTTGAAAGTTCACTGTCTCTAGTACCGATCGAAATGTCACAGCCCGAAATTTCTTCCACATCAGCCGCGCGATGGGATTGTCAGTTTCATCGCAATCTTCTTCGCTCTCGATTTCATTATACGTTTGCTCGAAAATAGTCTCCGATTCTTCCTCATCATCACTATCTTGTAATGGAACTTGCGAGTTATCACAAGTTCCATTGCAATTCGTGCATATAACCAACACCTCCTAGATATAGAAAGCCTAACAACTGTTACGTCCCCAAGCTTTCACGTCATCAGTAGGCCTTCAAAAATGACATCATCACAATTTAACTCTCATAAAGTAAAACTATTTAAAATTTTTGGTGAATTTACACACGCACAACAGCATTTTACTGATTTGAGATAGAAAATTTTAATTTTACGGCAAAAGGCAAGTTTTTAACTGTAACTAATTATGTAGTGTAATAAGGAAATAGATCATAATGAATTGTTTTGTATCACAAAGGTATTTTATTTTTTATCTTTAAAAGATATTTTCTAATATTTGTAGCATTCACCAGAAAATTTAAATAGTTTTACTTTATGAAAGTAAAACTGCGATGACATCACTCTTGAGGGTCTAGTGGTGACGTCTAAGCTTCAGTTGTTAGGCTTTGATATAACGGAGCACTTTAAAACAGCCTTTCTGATATCTCTTTCTGCGTTTGCAAGAAATAAGTTTTAACAAGCTTTCAGGAGCTGGAGGCTCGAGTGTGGTGACAGGCATTAGCCCGTCCTTGTTTCTTTTCCACCCTCATTGCTCTGCCTTTTGTTCATTCCCATACCACTGCTGAACCTGACGATTGGTTCGGAGCGAATGCTGTCTTGTTACTTCTGTTGGTGATAGCGACGCAATACTAAATTTACTTTTATATGCTGATATTGTGAAGCATGCATATCTATAGTTATTTAAAGACATACTTTTCTTACTTTTCACATTACTGCCCCTGCATAATTCAGGAAGGAAGCGTTCTCCAGCTTTAGCAATGCTCTCTGCATCAGCATTCGGATTTTTGAATACATGGATAACCACGTTTAAATCTGGATTTTTTCGGAGTGCATCAATAAATTTCATTTTTCCTTGATTAAATAATGCTGATGTTGTATCACAGCCGCTGAAGGCATGCAAGAATAAAATATGATCTGTGGCTGGTTCATCTATGATACTTTTTGTTGAATATATTGGTTGCGAAATTTTTCCTTTTCCTGGTTTGAGAATATATATGATTTAGATACAGCCGTCAAAAGAATAAGAATATCTCCATCTCCGCCAAAAACTATTGGGGCCTACTAGGGATACCACGAAAAGAAAAAAAAACAAAAAACCGCCGCTTACACTACCTCACAAGGTGGTGTGGAAATGCGTTGTTTGGCCAAACGGCATACTAAACTACACTTTGCGGCGCTCGTACGCCAAAACTATTGATTTTACGAAAAAAATGTAATTACATAAATTGTAGGAAATTTTCTCTAGTTTCCATTTTGTAATTGTTTTTTTCGTGAAACGAGTCGGAAAGGAGATATTGCCAAAAAACTGCTTTTGGGCGCCATTTTTCGAATATAGCGGCGCGAGCGGCAAAGATACGAGGGGTTAAAGTTGAAATTCTGAAAGAGCACATCGAAATCTATAAAATTGCCCATTTTCAAAACTCCCGGAAAACTTTCCAGGTAAAACTACCAAATGACTGGACTATTTGAACCATATTAAATAAAGTTTCGGTCTAAATAAAAACTACTGTTTTCCTAAAAGTAATGTGCTGTAAAAATAACATTTCAATAGCTTATAGTATTTATTTCTTCATTTTTCAAATAGGCCAGTTATTTTTGGAACATATCGCACCTCGTCGTATAAATCTATCTAAGAATTCATGCTATTTTCAACTGTTTCCATTTAAAAAGTAGGATTTCAACAGTCAAACATCACTCCATTTTTTAACCTAGTTTCATTTTACAAAATAAGGAAAAACTGGCTTCTAAGAAAAATCTTAAGTGGAAATTTTTCTTTTACCTCAATATCCGTCGACATTTCTTTCTACCTTTTTTTTTTTCCTACACCATCTTTTACTTTTACGTAAAAGGACAGCAATTCATTATGCAGATGAAGTGAATCCTTAGTAAAGATAAGGGAGCGAAGCCATACATGTGCAGTTTTAAGTAGCCCAAAGCAATTTTATCTCTCTGAAAGACAGCAGAAAATGAAAATGCAAAATATATGTAATGCAATTAAAAGTTCTGCTTAGCCTCCCTTTCATTAAATACTAATGGAAAGCGATGAAAAGAACAGCTTTGCTCAGAGTAATTTATTTTTATTCTTTTCCATCGCTTTTTTAGTGTGAGCTTTGGCAGAATATAAAAAACGTTTGCAACTTTCATAGTTTTTTAAACTGGTGTTACGATTACCCGATTCTTAATTCTTTCAGAATAAAGAATCGAATACATTTTCACTGGAAAGGTTTTTTCTTATTCTTGATATAAAATAAGGGGAATATTTTTCTGCTATTGAAAAGCTAAAAAGGAATTTTAAATGATAAAATTTAACAAGGCATTTAAAGTCATAACGATGCGAGGAATATATCATTAAAAAGTACCATTCGTTTTACTTTTTCCAGAAAATCATTTTCTTCGTTCAAATATGCTTTAAAAATATGAATACTTTTTTTAAGCATGTGTGTGTGTGTCTGTCTGTGTAAGAGTGTTTTGTGTCAATTTAGCTGTAATAAATATTTTCTGTAATTCATATGAATCTAGGATTTAAATCTAATAATATAAATTCATAATTTGAACACAACATTTCTTCAGAGGCTCTGAAGTCCGACTGTGACTCTGTGACCAGCAAACACTTGACACGAGGATTAATTCAAAATGCGTGTGTTAAAGTCATGGGTAAGATATCTTACCCATGACTTCAACACGCGTGTTCGGATTTATTCGCGTGTCAAGTGTTTTGTGAATGAAGCAGTAACAGTAAGTATTTTAACACAAGATAAACGCAGAACAAAAACTTCTATTGCCTTCCCTGAAGTATTTCGCAAAATATTTTGCGTTTGCAATTTTAAACGAATGTATTTTTTTTCCCACTACAAGAAAAGTAGCTTTTGACCAAACAGTCAAAGAAAAAAAGGGTTCAATTTATTTTCATTTTAATACCTGAAATAAGTATATTGATTTGAACACGGTATTAAATACTAAATTATTATTTTTGCTAATAATCTTCATTATAATAATAAAAATAATATCCATTATGGGTTAATTTCACAGTGACGTTTTGGATGCGACCGGCAATTTAACCCATGCCTATGCATGCAGTTCCCTTGAGGCGCAACCCTTTCCCAGTGCTGGTAAAAGGGCAGCCGTTGCCATCACTCTACTTAACTACTAGCAAGATGGCGGACGATCGAAACGTTCATCGCGTGCCACTGATCTAGAGACCCTTTTGGTGTGCCCGCGCACACCCAGCTGTGTCAAAAAAAGGTCTCTAGATCAGTGGCACATGATGAACGTTTCGATCGTCCGCCATCTTGCTGGTAGTTAAGTAGAGTGATGGCAACGGCTGCCCTTTTTTCAGCATTGGGCAATCTATCCGACTGTTCTCGCATCTTCCATTTTTCAGCAGATGTCAGTGCTGTAAAAAATAATCGTGACAATTTTTTTAAGGCAAATGACGTGCTAAAAAGTAAAGGGTTCTGGTGGAGCTATGTCGCCCACAACTATTTTTATAGAAATCAAATCTATTCTTCGTGACTGGCAACGGTCAAAAAGTCAGAGTTTGGTGTTCCCAGAGCGGGAACACTGCGCGTTAAAGGGTTAAACATATTCATTTAAAGAAGCTGCCTTTCTAAGAAACTGTCAGTTTAGTTTTCTTTCACTAATAAAGCTGTGGCGTAAACTAACAATAGTGTGAGTGCACAGTAAAATGGAATCTCAGCAAGACGCACAGGCTAGGTAAGCTTCTATAACTTATGCTACTTTTTATGCTCGATAATTTTCGTATTTTGTGTATCATAATAAAACGGTGAAGTGACTGCATACGGTGTTTGAGAAGAACTACCGTCGTAGGTGATTTTGTTGGGGCGTAAAACACTCCTCTGAATCTGTATTTTTGCTTTAGTAATGTGATAGTCCCCTAACAGGAAAAGTATCAGGAAAGTTCTCTAAAGACAAAACTGTTTTACTCATAGCATTCTCAATTATTTCTCCCATGTTTCGGTTTTTTCTTTAGTGTTTGTTTTTATACAGGGTGATTTTAAATTGTTTTTGAAAAATTATCTGGGAGATAGGCTACATAATAAGGAATCAAAATCACTTAGCAATGTGAGAGCCTTCTTTTTGTACCTGTTAATAATCAATTTAGAGAAGGTGTTGAAACAACAGTGAACTTTCCAGCTATTGCTTGTCAAAAACTAACATATTTTTCTCCGAAAACATGTAACTAAAATTCATAATTTAAAAATTCTATTTCATTTCATGGATGAAATTGACAAGCCCATTGTATATGAAATTTGCTTAAGAAATTAGACAAACAATTTAACACTTTTCACAGAGTGATTACTACCAGGTAAGAGAATACGACGTTTTCGATCCCACATTGATATATGATTCTGATTCCTTATTATGTGTCCTATCTCCCGAGAAATTTTGTAAAAACAATATAAAAACAACTTGTACATGTATATTCTTTGATTTAATTTAAATAACCAGCTAAAATTTTAAAAATGCCTTATATTGAATAATAATTAAATGGAAATATAATTAAAAAGTAGTAGATTTTAAAAAATAATGCATACTTACAGTGCAGTGGAAGTAACGAGCCAATTGACTTCAAATAAAAACCTTGATATAAGAGAGTGTTACAGAGTGGAAAGCTGTCAATCTAGTAATATAGAGAGGAAAAGTGGTTTTACTACGGTTTCACTCTCTACGAGAATGGTTCCTTAGTTATGTCAAGTGTTGAGACTAAATTTACGCCGCAGCTTATTGCTGTTATATTTAAAAACCTTAAAAGATACATAAACAAATCTCAGAATACAACCGTTTCCTGATTCTTTCAACTTCTCGTCCCGAAAGGAAACTCAGATGGAATTAAAAAAAAAAATAAGTCAACAATATGACACATTTTTACTTCCTTGTCGTTGTACGCAGTATAAGGAAGTAATGCGATCGCGAAAAATTTCGGGAGCCAAATTTCGACGAAAAAGCCGATTTTGACTAACTCTAAATTTACTTTTAAGAATTTTTGCAATGCATGCCATCGTACGCTAGCATGCACGTTCATATAAATGCATCTACAACCCATTTTGAGCGACCGCGAGTCTATTTTGACCAGTTTTTCCATGCCGTGTATACGTACGTACGTATGTAACTTGCATGTCTCAAAAACTATTAGTCGTAAAATGCTGAATATTTATATTTAGGACTGTTGTAACATCTAGTTATACACCACCCCTTTTGGTCCCAATGGACTGGATATTTAATCTACAGGGCCATCCAAAAATTCTAAATAAATTACGCTCTATGGGCTGAAATTCATTAAACTCTCATAACTCAAAAATTATTGGTCGCAGAATGTTGAAACGTCGAATACAGTATTGCAGTAACATTTGGCTGCGCAACTCTCTTTTTGGTCCCAATGGACTGGATAGTTTATCTACAGGGTTGCCCAAAAGATTCGAAATACATTACGTTTTATGACCGGAAATTCATTAAAGCGTATTTTAGAGGTATTAAGCTATTTCAAACGTCTCAAAAGTTATGTATGTTGTTAATGGTTGTAAAATGAATTTTCCCATCGAAAATAGTGTCTTTATCATTTATTGTTCTCCTACAGGAACACCCCAAAAATCTTTCAACACATGTTAATGTGATAGTCTCCTAACAGTTATGGTCAATGGTAAGTTTTAGAGACATCTATCCATTTCAAGTAAAATACCGTCCTACCATATAGTTGGTAATTGTCCGACCACGGTCACGTGCCTCCATCGGTATGCGTATGTATGTATTTAACTCTCATATCTCAAAAACTATTAGTCGTACAATGTTGAAATTTCATATATAAGATTGATGTAACATCTAGCTGTGGATCTCGATTTCTGGTTCCAATCTGCTGGAGAGCTTATTTACAGGACCACCTAAAAGAATTTCAATTCATTAATGTTTATGGACATCTTCAATATATTACGTCTGTAGTCAGTCACTGTTTGATGCATGCCCAGAATCTCGCCATTTGTCATTAGCTAGTTTTGCCGAAATATCGCCAAATCTGGCGTTAAAAATACTTTCATGTTTCGCATAAATCTTAAAATTTTAACCGTAAAATGTTGAAATTTTTTATTTAGAACTATTGTAACATCTAACAGTGCATCTCTTTTTTGATTGTAATTGACTGGATAATTTATTCACAGGATCACCCAAATGACTTTAAATACATTAAGATGTATAAGTAAATTCATTTCATTGAAAGTCGATGGTCAATTTTATGTTAAGCTCAAATATATATATGTATGCATAAAATAAGACGTGTTTATATAGTTAAGTTAATTATTTTTATAATTAAATTTTTACAGATGCATAAACAAAACAATTTTCACAGAAAATTGAAATTTGAATTTATAATAGTTTAGATCTACACTTGAAATCTTAATAAACATTGCTTAGTTAATTAATTATTGCAGTACAAATTATTAATTTTTCACGTTTTGAAATATTGAAGGTTAAAACTGTCGTCTATGAGAATTTTCATAATAATTAATTTAGTAATTTCCTTTATTCATAGCTGAAGAAAAGTCAAATTTTAATTAAATTGACCTAACTTTCTTCAACATATATTGACAGGATTCATATTGAAAAGAAAGTATGTAGTTTTTTTTTTTAATTTGTCTTCTTCGTTAATTAGTTGTTTCATGAGATTTCTTTTTATTTTTTAAGCAAAAATCATGTTTTTAAGCTGTTTCATAATTCATTAATATTTGCAGAAATAAATGCTGTTATTGTTCTGAAATTTGGTTAAATTAATTAATAGTGGAAGTTTACTTTTCTAGACATAAATACCCTTGAGGTTCTGGAGAAAGTCATGAAAATTCAATAATTTTAATGATTAACGCGGCAAAAAATTATACTGACGTACATATAAATTTTTAGATTCCTCCACTTGGGACAAACATTCCTTCCACAGGCAGTTATGCTATTACATTTTTTTAAAAAAGGCTTCCTTCTATTTTTTAAGGCGCTATGATTACGATTCAAATTAATTAAAATTTTAAAAGCCAGTTAATTTAGTTATTCTGGAATTTATATTGATATATTTTTGTTATTCATTTTATTTATACTTACATTTTTTACATTCATTTTTCTTCAGAAAATGAATTCTATAATTCCGTATAAGTCTTTTAAAATCTTCATAAAAAAAGGTAGGTCGAAAATAAAATAAAATAGTACACTTCAGTATTTTAATGAACAGAAGACCTTGGACGCACACATCCACAAATAAAAAACCCAATTAGTTTGAATATCGCATGTTAGTACTAAATTAATCTTAAAAATATTTAATGAATAGTGAAAAATACGTTTTCATTTCGTCTTATACATTTATTTTAAGTCAAATTCCTCATACTATAAAATAGTGATTACATGCAAAATGATTTTGTATCAAATAAGAAACTTTTAAAGCAGATAAGAAACTAAACTGTTAAATATATATTAATAACAATGAAAAACAATACGTTTTTATTAGTTTAAATTTAAATTTAAATATTAATATTTTTTATTTCTCCATGATAAAGCACGTTTACTTTGCGAACTTCTTTTACGGGTTTGACTCATAAAGTTACAATATAAGCATTCTAATGAGCATTCGATACTTTTGTAGAAATTATTCTTATTCATGCAGTACAGTTGAGAAAAAAACTCTTTCTGTTACAGAGCAAAATTTCCATTAAAATGTCTAGAACTATTTCTTGAAAAAGAAAATTTTAGACGGAAATGAGAATATTATACCCTACCAGTGTCAATAATGGCCTTCCATTCACTTTTCAAATCTTTGGCGGAAAAAAAAAATATTCTTTCAGTCGTCAATCACCGACTCTGCACATGTCTGAGGCGAAATGGTAAAAATATGGCTTCTAATGCCATTGAGAGCAAATTAGGGAGGCACTTCCATTCCTCTCTGCAGCATAATAGCCCAAGACTTTTCTTCAAAGTCGATAATGATTTTTGGTTGCCCTTTTGGTTTTGTTGGCGGAGATTTTCCCTTTTCACCTTTCTGCTGTTAAAGTGCGGATGGAAGAAAAGTTTTTTCTCTTCTTTCGAGTTACTTAGAGAGAAAAGTATTTAGTCTACTTCTTCAAAATATTTTGATTTCTGGAAAAAGTTTTGGAGAAATGTCAGAGACAAAGTAATGTTCCTTAGGATTCCATTTTATTTTAAAATATTTTCCTTCGCTTATATAGTATTTTTCAGACGGAAGAGCTTTCTTGCGTGTATTTTTAAGTTTTAAAATTTAAAATATTCCAATACTTCGCTTACTTATTGAAGGATCTTGTGCATTAGGTGACACACGTAAAATGCACCCGTTAAAGGGTGCATTTTGTGCAAAATATAATAATTATATCAAATTATTATATTTTGCACAAAGAAAAGTACAAGGCTTTGTCCGACAAGTTCGATGAGTGGTGTCATAAAATACAGAGACAACAGTTATAAATAAAATAAAATTACCGGCATTTAAATTAATCATCGTTAGCTACTTCGCAATTCTGTCCCACAGTGCCTTGTCTCCTCTTTTCACGTAAGTACACGTAAAGGGTAATTAGAAATGTGCGATATTTTCAGTTTACTTATGAAACTACACTGTAAAAAAAGTCAAAAACGATATAAGGTAATTTTCGGGAAGACGCAAGATTATAAATAGTACTTTTATGCTTCGATAAATGGCAATACTGAGCCGCTTGTGTGAAGAGCCTGGACCGACATTGTTCGGGGCTTGTGAATTTATCTCAGTTAATCGTCTTCAATCGGTGTTATTTTTGGATCGCGTGAGCATTTAACGTGGGTAGCACAAGTTTTATAATATTCCGTTCCTCATATTTAAAGTTCATGAACGTACTTGTTATTTTAAATAACATATTAGCGATATAAGTGAGTTACGCATTATGTTACATATACGATGCATGTAGAAGTGGCTACAAAACACTGTAGCAATAAGGAAATAAGCGTCTGTGGTATCTTCCCCCTATACTTGGAGGAAGACACCACATGATTCAGAAATAAATGAAATATACTTTAAAATTTGTTTTTTTCTTATTTTAACTCTATATCATCGCATAAAATATAAATGCAATTAATAATAATTATTATAAATAATTATAATTAAATGCAATTAAGGATAATGATAAAATTATAATTAAAGCCGATGATAATTAAAATTAATGAAAATAGTAATTGAAATTATTAAAAATTAAAATTATTAAAAAATTAAAATAATAATTAATATTCCCATATTACTTTAATTAACTTAACTTATAATATTCTAACATAATATTATACATTTGGTATAATATCTGCATTAAGTTTTATATCTTTTCTTGTGCTTTCTTTAAAGGCATTTTAATTTTAATAAATATAATTCAAATTTAATTACCATACAGACAATGCCTCGAAACTACAAAAGAAAAAATAATCGAGCTTCTTGGTCAAAATCAAATTTAATTTAAAAAAGAATTCTACGAGAAAAATTTTATTTGTTTTGTTTTTCTATAGTTATTGCTAATTCACATTTAATTTTGTAATTTTTTGCCTCATTTTTTTTTTTTTTTTCTGTGGTGCGGTTGCATCGTACCCCATAACTGGTGGCATCTTCCCCATATATATGGGGGATCATGCCACAATTAAATGACTTCCTTTAGCATTAAATTTCGTATTTATTTTCATACTAGGAAGAGAATTAATTTGTATGCATAACCAATTAAATATAGTGAAAAATAAAGTGTATTTTTTTTTTCATGATCCTGTTATTTAAATTTTCAATGTACTTAATCAAAAAATCCTTAAATGTGGTGATTTCCCCCGATTTACCTTATATTTATTGCAGAAATGTTTCCGCAAATTTAGCTTAAACTTCCGAATCTCAACGGACTCACGAACCGTTATTTTATATTAAAATATTAAGGAAGCCAAGAAAATGTTACTGAAAATTTAATTTGACTATGAAATGACGTAACCGGCATTTCGTAGTAAAATATTCACGGAGTGAAGAAAATTTTAGATTTTTTTTTTTTTTTTTTTTTTTTTTTTTTTTTTTCCCATAGAGTACGCTACTAAAATTTCAAAGAGCCGTTATAGCGATCATTTCAACATTCCAGTAAACTGAATCAGGTATTGGTGTGTAACGTGGTTTTAACATTCATCTTTCATCCGAAAGTGATCAGTTTAAACCCAAAAAAATGAGAAATAAATTACTAATCGTTAGTGTAAAAATAATAGTCCAGTACTCTAAACCTTAATGTTAATAAAAAAATTAACTGTAAAAGAGAAATATTGCATAATCAAAAATTGACTGGCCGTAATTTTTGCGGCAACGATATTTGTATAGTGCAGGAAGGTTTCTGAGATTTTTACGAAATATATAGAAAAGATTGAGAATATTTTTTCCCCTCCAGAAAAGTTTGTGAATATTTTTTCACAGCATTTGAAAACATTCCTGAAATTTTAAACTACAATGGCCCATATTTTGGGTCAACGCTTCGGATTTTTTCTGTGTAATTATGCTGAGTGCATAATTATATCAAATTATTATATTTTGCACAAAGAAAAGTACAAGGCTTTGTCCGACAAGTTCGATGAGTGGTGTCATAAAATACAGAGACAACAGTTATAAATAAAATAAAATTACCGGCATTTAAATTAATCATCGTTAGCTACTTCGCAATTCTGTCCCACAGTGCCTTGTCTCCTCTTTTCACGTAAGTACACGGAAAGTGAAGCATCACCGTCTTGGGTAGTGCTTAGGAGGGTGAAAACCTCGCACGGCTGGATTGCTTTGAAACCGTGTGCGCTAAAGAGAGCTGGTGCACGTAAAATCTGTCGTGTATTCGCAGTCCTACATGTTCAAACGACACCTCTGAGAGCATCAATCTTGAACCCTTGTATAGGTCAAAGTGTCAGGTTCTCATCTGAAATTGGTTCAAAATTAGGAGACTCCCGAGCTAGATCGGACTTCCTCCCACTATGATTAATTAAAATAGGAGCTGCTCCTCTTCGCCCAACTCCTACTACATGAAGAATGTGGCCCCGCTCCGCGGTTGCCCAGAGTATTAGTAAACAACAACAACAACACAATGTAATTCTGACATCAGTTGTATAGCTAGCTGATGGATACTGTCAGCAACCATTCTCCAGAAGCAAGGTTGTCTCATGCCATTGAATCTGTCATTATTACCACAGTTGTATTACAGTTGGGAAAGCATACGCCTTTCAAGACTTTATTAAGGCAGGAAACAAGAAGTTTGCAGGTGAGAAATCTTAAGAATATAGAGGATTTTTAAAATCGAACTCAAGGGGCGATTCTTGACAGCTTCGTTTTCGTCTGTAGAGCATTCCAATCACTGAAAATTTACTTTTTATTCAATGCTTTTACATTGTGCGCTTTCATTAATATTTCATGTGTCTTTGCACCGTTTAGCCTAAACTGAAATAAAACTTGATGTTCACGAGTTTCTCCAATTCGTACACCCCTCCCCTTCCTGATGACGCTAAATTGGTCCTAGTACACATTTCACAGCTTAGTTGTCTTCACTCGTACGATGGAGACATTGGTTCTGACGTGTTCCACTGTGGCTGAGCTCAACATCCTAACTAGCTTGACGTTTAAAATACAGGATCATTTACCGAACATGAAATAATTAAAACATTGTAAAAAAAAAGACAAACATTACATGTGCTTATTAATCGGATAACAGAAAAAAAACCACCGAAAAACAAACTGATGTTTAAAGTATCAAATAATTAGAATTTTGGAAAAAAAAAGGGTTCTTAACAGTCTGTGCAAGTTTCGGTCAAATACAAGCTTCGTCAATGGGATTCCGGCACATACAAGTGGCTTTTTTTTCAAAGTTTTGATTATTTCATACTTTAGTTTCTTTTTTGTATGTTTTTTGTCATTAACAAAACATTTCAGACGCATTTTGTATTACATGATTCAAATGTTCTGGCTCATCTAATATTTTTAAAAATATTGTTGAAAAGTGTTTGTTGTTCGTCTGTCTAAATATGAAGTTTTTTTTTCTTACCTGTGCAACTTAAAAACGAAGAATACAACACACGAAATGAAGAATAATAATTCAATTTTTTTAATTTAAAATTCAATAGAAGTTAAAAATTTAGAAAACAATTAATATTTGAAAGATATGCAAAGACAATACTGAAATAACGAGAAGAGAAAATATTTCTAACGATCTTGGTAAATAAACATTACAACAGAATTATGGATGCACAAATGAGTAAAACACCAAGAAAATGCTTTTATCAAGTGAAAAAAAGCATTTCAGAAAAAAAGTTGCTCCTTAACCATGGAATATTTCATGAATTAATTTTAAAAGTAATTTTAAAATACGTTATTTCTAACATAAAATTCATGCTTTGAACGGCTGTAATGTCTGTCTGTGATTACAAGAAATTATTTTTTTGTCAAATCTCGAATAAATAAAATATTGTAATAAAATTTAAAAATGAAACAGAGACAAACTTAAAAGAAGCAAGTTAGCATATTTTCTATAAATTTTGGCATAGATGTAAAATAAATATCTTAAATGGGGAAAATGCTTGTTTTAAATTTTTGTTAAAATTAAATTAATTCATAAGGTAGTATATTTTAATACAAATTCTTAATTAATTATTAGCACTATAGAGTTATTTCGTTCACGCTAGGTTTTTGTTGACATATTTTCGTTTACCGATTTGCGTCGACGCGTTTTCGTTACATTTCTTACCGATATCATAGGAGGAAAGTAAAATGCTGAAAGTCGCCAAGGTTTACAATTTTCATGATTTATGGCCAAGTGAGATGCCAAAAAATAAGTACCCAAAAACTGAGTCTAGCTTAGAGATTTCCATATTTGGCGTGAAACTGGCAAACGCTACAGTTTATTACAAAAGAGAAATATAGTTAGAAAATGTCTGTAAAAGAGTTCTAGTAGGCGATTTTAATATAGTATTTATAATAATTTATAGAACAATGTAGAAAAGTACGGCGTGCTCATGAATAATGATGCACTTCCAAACTTTTGTTTGAAGTGTTACTTTTGTTACTTTTGTGTTGGTTTTGTTATTTTTAATTGAATAAGGAGGAAGAATAGAGACGAAGCATGGATTATGATTCACTTTTAATATGTATAGCGCTTTTGTCCGGACTTAAAATATAATAAGTATCAGATTTCATGTATTTATGTATTTATTTTTTTATTTTATTTATTTATTTTAATGAAACATTTCATATAACACTGGTAGCACAGATTGCAAAACTTCATCCGCCTAAGAAAAATTTCACTTCACATTTTTCTTTTCTTCTTCTTCTTATAATAGTGACAACCATTTCTCTTGACCCTTTGAAATCAAGATCTTTCATCGATTCTAAAGATCCACTCCTTTTTTCCTCAGATGGATGACTAGAAAACGATCATATGTCACAGAAAGAGAGTAGAGCAAAAGTGAGAGACAGAGAGATGAACTTGTGTGTGATCTAGAAGAAAGCCGATAATAGCAGTAGAATATTTTTTGGGGGGTTCCTACATGATTTTGATTCCTTCTTCTGTTATCTGGTACATTTATCATTTTTCTTTTACTTGTGAACAAAATTTTTCATCGGATAGGATATGAAAGGTTTTGGTTTAACATGTCTTTTTTGCATCTGCCTACAATATGCTTTTCATTTACAACAGAATAAAAGTTGCTGAAAAGAAAAAAAATGCAAATTTACAGAGAAAGCAAAATATTTTTAAGTTGTAAATACTATTAAATGTATGTAGACGTTACATTTTAAATTATAACAAAATTTTTGTAATGGTGAATAGTTTCCTGTGAAAGCCAAATTTTAAATTCCATATTTGTCTTAAATTACTACAGTAAAATTCCGATAATCTCGTTCAAGAGTATCCGGCCTAGTTTAAAAATTGAGGAATGTTTTAAACGGCCTTGCGTTACGAACAGTATACTACTCCACGTTTTGCACGCGTAGCATTACTAAAATGAGATATTCTGTCATGAATTATGTATTTTCATGGATGTCAAATCCGAACGTACTGTGTGTATAAAAAATTACAAAATATACTCAATTTATAAAATGTATTCTTAAAATCTGACACATCTGTCTTAGTCTAATTGTGAAAAATAGTATAAACTTTCAAGTAATCCGCTAACTGCAGTGGCGTACGCACTAATTTACTATCTTAAAGTGTGTGTAACGTGTATTTTTAATTTCATGGTGTGAGATAGGATCTGGAAGTGATTAAATAGTTATATAACTCCGGCCTACCTATTTGCCGCATGGCCCAGTAAATATATATTAGGGCAAAGCTATTCGAGGGCTATTTGCTTAAGGAGGGTGCCTTGAACGGTACTTTCTAAGGGGGATATAACGTGTATTCACGTTACATCTGGAGAAAATAGCCTAAATATCCAGATCGTTGGGCCGATAGCGTCGAAATATGGGACCTTCCATTTCAGCCATCTACCATGATTTTCATCTTTATCTACTCAGTCATAGTGGATAGAAATGAAATGACGCATTAAACTTTAGATTATACGGACCTCACATGGTCCGTATAATCTAAAGTATACTGCATTACATAAAAGAAAAGTGTGTGATGCATTTCACTGCCATTTAGAAATTTACGTTAAGGGTATATTAACCGATGCAGAGAGTTTTGAATGAAACATCATAAGTTCAGTTATCCAATAAAAGGAAAGAAGAAAAGGAAAGAAAGAAATATGAATTGCTTTACTGTTTAAAACGGAGCAATCCATCTTTTCAGAACAGATTAGTAAATATAAAAGCCATTTAGTGTATTAACTAGCAGTTAAAAAATTAGGCAAAGTAATAATAAATAGTTTAAAAGAATAGAATCTGTAACAGAAAGAAAAAGATGTTTGTAAAGAAATTAGACATTCCAATAAGAAAGCAATCCTAAATGATTTCATTTTATTTGCGTAGACATTAATGGACAGCAGTTGAATTAAGCTAAAACGTCTGTTTGAATGCAGATGTCGGCGTACATTGCCAAAATGAAAAGAGGAAATTTTTCAGGCTTAGTCATAAATCATGGTGTGCACCTGTTTCCATTTTTAAAATTATACACCCTGAAGAAAGATTCATTGTTCTTCCTCTTAATTTCTAATACATTACAACAGGACTATTATGCCTTCTCATAACCAAAAGATATGGAAAATAAAATTATTTTCATTTATTTTAACTGATTTGCTAGGTTAGATGAGATAAAAAATGCAAAATGCAAAATTTAGTGAGATTCTGTATAGTAAATTTTATGTCAACTTTGCCACATATGAAAGAAAACAGATAATTAATTAAATTTCTTTCCCACAAGAATATCTATAACCAACTTTTCAACATTTGAATGCCAGCATTAACATGAAATTTTACAAATATGTATCATACCAGGTATTTGCATTTATGGAAACAGGAATAACATCAGGATTCCAGCCCGGTGTTGTATCATTGTTACTAATACTTACAGTTTAAACCTTAATATTAGTTTAAATAATGAAATGGAAAATACATATATTTAGTAAGTAACAGAAAATAATGAAAATATTTTTTTAAAATTTACTTTCAAACTTTCAAACTGAAAATTAGCTAATGATATGCGATTGATTTAATTAGCGTAACGTGCAAAAATAACTACGAACGCTGGGACAAAATTTTACGTCTCAGGTAGTTAATTTTTAAAAGCGTTTACTAAATTAAATTATCTTTGTTTTCCAAAGAACCTGAGTATTCTTAAAATAGTTAATTAGCTATATATTTTGTCCTTACAATATGCTAAAAATATAGATTGACAATTTGTGTGTTTGCTATTTTTCTTGAGCACGTAAGTGTAGACTTTAAAATTTAATGACATCCCCCGAGATATATGCCTTTCGTTAAAAATAGGAGCTGAAACCAGCATACACCATATATTTTTACCTAAGATCTTTGCTTGTAAAACAGTAAATATACGAGTATGAAGAAATCTGAATTCAGTAGATGTCAAAGCAAGTTAATGTATCAATTAATGTAATTATCTCGCCCCTCTGGGAGTATTTCTACTTAAAAGCACACAAAAAAAGTTTTCAAAGAACTTACCGCGTAATTTCAAATATTTCTACGTGATTTCAAGCTAAAAAAAAAACAAACAAAAAAAAAACAAGTAGCTTGGGATAACTTATTATTTTTTCTTACTTTTTGGATAGTGGAAAATTATTATGTTTTCTACGCCGAGTAAAAAGTGTCTATTTTTATCCAAATTCCGAAAATTCAGAAGATATTATCCAACCACAATAATATTTTACTCCGTTTTTATTGAATCCAGACAGAAGGTTTCCCGCTCTATTAAAATAGTGATTAAAAAAATTCCAGCCCACCTTAACGTTTATTCGGTATTTTAAGAGTAATCGAGTGTGGCTGGGGGTTCTTTTGCTGTATTTTACGGTATATATATATATAGATATATACATATACCGCAGATATGTATATATGTATATTTATATGTATATATATGTATTAATTTTTTGTATATTTTTGTTTGTTAGTGTATCTATGGGAAAAAATCAATTCTAGAACTTTACTTATCTACTATTCAATGAGTTGCAAATTTATAGCTATTCCCTCCATAGCATTTTTAAGTTGCAGATAAATTACACTTTCGTTTAAAGTCAGAGTTTTAAAACACCTGTTCCCTTTTTCCCCGATACATCTGTAAAAACATGAGACTATGTAGAAGGTTTCGCCTCTTAATACCAGTGGTAATTCTGTTGAATTTGACGACTCTGAAAAGCTTCAAAAATTTCATATACTATATAGAGAGAAGTGTTATAATATACATGTAATTAGTAATTTATTTGTATGGGTAAATATACATTTTGTATGGATGACATTACTTCAGTCCATTCATGCAATTATAAACTTGGAGTGAATCATTAGCGTAAGTTGCCCCCCGCCCCCCTCCCCCATCGAAGGTTTTCAAAAAAAATATTATTAAATAAATCCTTTTTTGAAAATCCTATGCATTTGTTCTGCAAGGACGCATTGAGATCACTTTCGTCTAGTATTAAAATGTCATAGGACAAATTATTAAATATGTAAGAGAATGATTTCTCCAGTTTTTATGGTTTCCGCCAGATGTAACATGATGCATTAGAACCACTTAAACAGTTTTTTGACCAATCCTCCACCCCCCCTCCTGGTGGTCAGATGCCCCTTGTGCAGGCTTGCCATAACAAACAAACCTTGAAAGATTAACCCTTTAACGCGCAATATTCCCGCTCTGTTAACACCAAACTCTGATGTTTTGACTGTTGCCAGTCACGAAGAATAGATTGGATTTCTATAAAAATAGTTGCGGGTGACATAGCTCCACGAGAATCCTTTACTTTTTAGCACGTCATTTCCCGTAAACAAAATTGTCACGATTATTTTTAACAGCACTGATATCTGCTGAAAAATGCGAGAACAGCTGGATAGATTGCCCAATACTGAAAAAAGGGCAACCGTTGCCATCGATCGACTTAACTGCCAGCAAGATGGCGGACGATCGAAATGTTCATCGCGTGCCACAGACCTAGAGACCCTTTTTCGACGACAGCTGGCTGTGCCGCACAACGGCTGCCCTTTTTTCAGCATTGGGAAAGGGTTGTGCCTCAAAGGGTTAATGAACATAAAATAAGAAACAATATTCTTATAACATCTGACGTGATTCTTTTTTCGATAAAAAATTCAATTCATAAAACAATATGTTTCATTCACTACTTAACATTAAACTGAGATGCTCAAATACTCATAAACCATCGTCAAACTTGCATTAATATAAAACCGAGAACATCTACTGTATGATTAAAAATTTACAAGTAAATTACGTTTCCCGAAGAATTGAATTTGTGCTAACATTAACGAAGATCTCATTCGAAAGAATTCAAAATTCATAGAACTCAAAATGTGTAATCCCTCACGAAAATTTTCTCGTGATTGTACCAGTATTGGAGAAGGGTAATTACCTTAAAAACTTTATCATGCATGCCCTTTTATCCTACGAAACTTTCCTAAGTATCGTCTGAAGGTATCAGTCACTAAGCTTATTAGATGCTACGTTTATCGTAATATCATCTAATAAAAAGTTTTCCTGCATTAGACAGCACCGTTGATCAATACATCGTACGATGTATAAGTTTCACATTATTATTTCCTTTCTTGAAAATAAAGTTTTGTTCTCCTCATTACAGTTTCAGTTTATTATATATATATATATATATAACAAAACCCCTTTTTATTTACTTCATTTTCTGAAATTTAAGTAAAGGGAAAGAAATGAAGCTATATTTTTTATTTTTTTAAATAATTTTAGAATTATATTTTCTTTTTTACAGCCATTCTTGGGCATAAAGGACCTAAAATTTATATTAAAATAAAAAACTCACATGTGGTATAATAACTGGAGTATAACTCTGTCTCACATGTATACTAGAAAACTAAACACTTTATTATTAATTAATCATTTGTATTTTTATTTAATTAGTTTATCGTATATTTAAACAATATATATGTGATCAAATTAATGAAACACTGTTATCTCTCTCTCTACATACACACACACACACGTATATATATTAATGACTATGTCATTTTATCTCTCACCCACTTTATCGAAAATTGTCCCAAAAATGCGACATAAAAGTATGCGATATAATTTTACATATATTTGAATACTATTAGTTCACAACAGCTTTTATCTATTGTTACACTATTTAAGCTGTGGAATATGCTTCACATGTATTTTTTACATATATTTAAATACTATTAGTTCACAACAGCATTAATCTATTTTTACAATATTTCGTAAGCTGTAGAATATGCATCCTGTGTATTTTTCTATAAATAGGTTACAATCCTAAAAATTTCAACATAGGGTTACCAGGCGAAATGCACGAAAGATGAGAGATAAAATGACATTGTCAATTAATATCGTTTTAATGTGGCAATAATAAAACTAAAAAATTTGAAGGGTTCGGGGGGGGGGGGTGTCTCCCTCTGACGAGGCTCGAACCGCCGAGTTTTATATATATACTGTACATGCAAAAATTTAGTGATTCAGCTTAAAAATCTGACATTTATGACAGGTAAAATAAAGCTGAATTCTGAAGCCTAATTCATATGATTTTAACAGAAAGAGAATAAAAAGACAAATTGTATTTATTATGAGAGAAGGTATCATGCATCGATTATGAAACACTTTCCGACTGTACTGTGATGATTTTATTCGCGTCCATATCGCTTTCCTTCTTTTACTACTTCGTGATTGTCTCAAACTAGGAAGCTCTGCTTAAGATACGATTTTCAGACAAACCCCCAATCACAACACTTCTTAACTCCATTCAATAAGGGATGCCCACTATGTTTATAAAGTCTGACAAGCCCTTTATGGAACCCAAGTGTAACTCTTTAGGACTGAGGATTCCAAAAGCAGTGAGACGAAAGAAGGCAAAAACATCCCACTCATAAATGACATAATCTTCACAGTCATAACCCGAAGTTTGGATCAGATAGAATGTTACCGAACTACACATTGGTTGTTTCTTGAATGTTCCTTGAAACATAAAAATGTAAACTTCAAGTCATTTTTAAATATGTAAAACCTATGGAAAGTTTTGTGTATTCGTCACCCATGCCAGATTTTAATAATTTGGAGACATACGTATGCACATAGTTAATCATCATTTCTCTTTAAGCTTGCAAATAAAACACTACTTCATATGTTTTCGTTGGGAAAAACTACAAAACAGCTAAGATACCTTTTTACCAATGGCAGCTTCTATTTTGCGATTTGCACATGTACATAATCGATAATCTTTCACATGTAAGGTTAACATTATAACATTTCTCCATATATTCTTTTGCATAATCCTTTGCAAAATGGCGTACTCAGCATCGCAAAATAGTTCATCTCCCCTTGGTGGCAAATATCCAAGTTGTACCAAAACTGGTTTAACGCCATCAAATATTTCAGTTCGGTAAGGGGAAGCAAATACAAAAGCTGGGCCCAGTTTTCTAAAAAGTGCAATTTTGACGCGAAAATTAGAAATCGCGTCAAGTCATTGAAAGCTGCAACTAGCTAATGTATCCGTTTCTTGGGACATAGAAACTTCACAAAATATTTAAGTATGTGAAATCTGTGAAACACCTTCCTATTTGCCACCCATGATGTTTTTTTTTTATAATTTGACGACATACGCATACATATAGTTAATCATTATTTCGCGTTAAGTTTGTAAATGAAAAAAACAAAAGAAACAATGCCTCATATGTTTTCTTAGTTAAGAACTACGGAAAAGCTAGGATATCTTTCAACAAAAATCTACTTTTCATTATTTGAGGAGTTACACATGCGCATAATCGAAAATCATTTCCCATGTAAGGTTGCCATGAAAACAGTTCTCCATGTATTCGTATACATGATCCTTTGCAATTTGACGTATTTATCACTGCGGAATATTTCATCTTACCTGACAAATATCCAAACTGTACTAAAATCGCTGTAATATCAGAGTTAACTCCGCTAAATGTTTGTATATCGTAACAGCTGGTAAATACCCGAACTGGACCTGACCGGTATTATCATTATCTACATTTGATTTATTTTTCACTTTCAAGATACAGGGCGCTAACATTTTGGAACACCTTTTACCAGAGCCTTTTACCAGAGCCAATAGCCTTTTACCAGATCGTACCTGACGCCGAGATTGCGCTTTTCAAATAATTTGGAATTGCTTATTTTATACTAGCCGCCTTCAGCGACCAGTTTTGGCCGTCGACAGCTGCTTCGCGGCCAATTTCAAAAATACAGTTAGCAGCCGCTTTCGTTGACCATCCCGTCTGCCAATGGGCTGATTCCAGACCAAAATGTGCAACCTACGGCTCCCGAGCCGCTTTACGACCGGTCTGTGCGACCTATGGATCGTTTTTAAACTCTACGGTGAGCGGCCGTCTTCGGCAACTATCTGGCCCGCAGACGGCCGCTTCGCGACCAACATGAGCAACCTACGACACACGGACCGCTTTGCGACCGAAGGGGGTCTCTCCTCTCCCTCAACAGCATGTTTCTCTTTCTAGTAAAATAAATTTAATAATGCAAGCAAATACTCCAATGAGGGGGCGGCTCTGTCCCTCTGAACAGCCCCTAAACCACAAAGAAAAAAAAAAAAGCTGAAGGATGTTCATTTTTTTTTTCAGACCGTCACCACACACTCTCCAGAGAAAAGAATTAGTCCCTCGCTGGTTCTTCATTTTGATGTCACATGATGCTAGTCGAAAAATCCCTTCTTCTGTCTTCGGAAGTTTCAAATTATTTTCGTACATGATTTACTAATTAATTTTTTAGCTGTTCAAAAAGTTATCGTAGATGCTTGATTTTTTTTAAAACGAAAGCTGAGCAGTTTGTCCGTAACAGTATATTTTAGTCGAAATATTCCATAGCTTTTTAGATGCGAGCTGAGATAGGCTCCTCGTTCTGAAACTCACCCGAATTTGCCGGAGAAAAGGGTTGTCGATTTTTATTTATCAAAAATCGGGAAAGGCAGCTAATTCAAAAATGAAGGTCTCTTTAGAAAGAAAACTCTTTCCTCTTTTCGATCGAGTAATTATTTTTTCTTTCGGACGATCGGAAGCCTTCTTTTTCGGAGGACAAAGATAAAAAACGGTCGAAAATAACGTAAAATATAAAATAATTTAAAAACTAATTCAAAAATTAAAACACTACTCCGGGATGCTTGGGAACCCCCCCCCCCCTCCCTGCAGAGTTTGGTGCAATTCGGTCGGATAGTTAGTCCGCTACTCGAACGACAGACAAACACTCTCTTTTATTATATGTATAGATAGATAGATTGGAAAACAGATAATCTTTAGTTTTAAACTCCTGTTATCTGAGAGAACTTGCGTGCCCTTTGAGAATTGTGAGCTTTGTGCACTATCCATCGAGTTATTTATTTCTCATACTTTTTTAATTTGGCGTAAAATTGGAGCAATTCTACTTCGTACTTGTCAATTTCACGTGATTCTACAGACGAGAAATAGATTTTTTGCTTTGTTGCAAAGGCATGAGTGATTTTATTCCGGCGAAAATTTTCAAACCTGGCAACCATGATTCACTCTTTTTTTCAGTGTTTTGTTAATATATTCTAAAGTAATTGAATTTTGAAACTCAAATCAGCGGAAAGGCTTCCCCGGAATTTTTCGAATCCGTGGACACATTCGTCGAGAACTGCCCACAGTTTCGGAAGAAATGCGCGACAAGCTTTTGACAGCGGCAGCGGGAGCAGGGCCGTACACAGAAAACAATTTCGGAAGGGGGCGGGGACAAAGAGGTGAAGAAGGCTAAATTTTTCACAAAATGGCTTCATGAACTGAACTGAAGTTCTGGGTTTTTCGGAGCACCTTAGCGTAGAGCTTTATCTCCAGTTTGTAGTTATATGTCTTGAGGTACTTTATCATGAGGTGGGGGGGGGCGGGGGCCCGGATCAGTTACAGATCAGATTGGTCGTGCAGGAGTTCACTATGAGGGCGCAAAAACGAAGAGGACCGCTTTGGGGCGTTTTCGATTGCAGGGTTCGGAGGGGTCATAGTCCGGGTACTCCGCGGCTATTTCATTGGGAAGCTGGTTCAGCGTACCATAGTACCGAACAGCAAGTCTGTAAATGAACTGTCTAAGAGTTTTGATGTTGAGGTCTCTTCTAATGGCCACGTTCTTTAGGAAATGATGCCCATTATGGATTGTGCGCAGAATTCCATTCTGCTTGCTTTCTCGTCGGTCAATTGAGGATCTTGCGGCATAAGCCCACACCGGTGCGGAGTACGTAGCAGTTGGTTCTATAAATGTCTTGTAAAGAAGTGCTTTGATTTGCGGAGAGAGGTTCTTGTTTTTAATGATGGGGGCTAGCTTCCTGTAGGCCAGGGCCATCTTGGCTCTGGCGCTATCAATGTGAGGTCTCCAGGTGAGATTTCTGTCGATGGTGACGGTGACCCCCCCCCCCCTGGGTAAGGCCTTGCGCGGTAGTAACTTTCTTTTAGAATAGACCAATTTACTAGGCTTTTAAAGTGATGCACATTATAAAGATAAGGTTTTAGCTGATAAATTATATTATCTCTTTAAAAGATAATATTAATACACAGGATATGTTCATAATAAAGTTTCTGAATTCAAAGCTGTGTACAGCGAAAGTTAGTGGCCAAAATCGAACTCGCTGTTGAACTTGTAGAAAAGCTTAGTAAGAATATGGGTGAGAGATTTGAGTTCAAAAATATTAGCTTGAAAATTCACCACTGGGCGAAGTTTTGCAATTTATAGTTGCCAATATGCAAATTCTACCATCAAGCAATGGTTGAAACATTTTCTACGAAAGTTCAATGTATTTTTTCTTTGTCTATGCGAGAATTGGTTATTTGTCCGTTTTATTCGCACTAGAATGTGGTGCACCGCCACCTGGTGGTGTCTTTTTAACTATTTTTTTCCATAATTCTCTCTTTACATGATCTAATTAAGCTTCATTGCAACTTAGGTGGCATTCTCACAAATGGTTTTCGCTTTGCACAGTTCTGATTAGGTTAACTTTAATTAGAAGCCCCCCTTTATGCAGGATTTTATTTTCAATTTTGAAATGCCAGATTCAGTCTTTTCGAGTTTGTGACTCATTACTTGGGTAATGCTGTAATAAACCCTGTGAAAGTCTATATGATCGACACTAACGTACAAATCTCCTTTTCAACCCCCCCCCCTTCAAACTAAAACGTAACGTAAACGTGCTGTATACAAAGTTTCAGCGGAATTCTTTTCATAGCGATCAGTTTTTATGTTAATCGAAGTTGAAAAGTATTTTATAATGGCAATTCTTTCGTTTAGCCAGAAAATCCATAAAACCATAATGAAGGCTGGAATAATAAATAAAGTAAAAAAACAGATATATATACATATACTGCGTATATAACAGCACTTTACTATACTTAGAATGAAAAAGAAATACCTAAATACATCAATACTTCAGCTATTCATGTGGCGACGAGACATTTTATGGACTTTTTAAAGAAAATATTCTACGTATTAAAAGTAGATAATGCTGAAACGAGCATTACTTTTATGTACATTATTAAAAAATAGTAATAGTTAAAGAATTTCGGCATGGTTTGACTCGAGTAATTTTTCTGCGTGCTGTAATTTACAAACCCGTACGTAGCAATTTATCTATCACCAAAGTACTATTTGTTTCTTTAGCAGAAATATTCCTATTTTTAGATACCGCCGCGTGTTCATGATTATCCATAATGCAAAGAAAAAAGCTTTTAAATACCACTTTTGTAGGAGAATATAACCTTGTACTTTAAAAGCAAAACGATTACTTTTTTATTCTTTTTTCAGGTTTTTCATTGAATTAGTTTTAAGTAAGCAAGATTTGTTGTGGTAACCGAAAAATGTTTCTAACGTGTTAATGAAATTACTTTTGGTAAATGTATACACTGTTAATGTTATATACAAATGTGTATATATATATATAATGTATCTAAATTTATTTCAATGTCAAATGGATGTAAAAAAATATGTATACAAATGTATGTCTATATATTTTTTTCGGGCTATTTAGTGTTTTGCATTGCTGTGTTGGATTCACATTCTAAGTATTTTTCGGTTTTTAATTGTTTTATTCATTTTTAAGTGTATTTTTTGTCACTATTGGTCTGGGAGAATTCGTGCCTTTTGGGTTCAATTCTATGTAGATTCTGAAACATTTTTTCTTGCCTAATGACAGTATTTTTAACATTATAACTTTATTGTTATCGTTAAAGTGAGCGCAATGGAATTTATCTGAATTTTCTGGCACTATGCTAGAAATCTGTAGTATAGTGCTCCAATCTCAATATGATGAAGCTTGGAATAATATAGTTTTATTCTGGCTTAGAACATATTTTTATTATAAACTCACACACAAATTTAAATGGCAATGGAGGTCATGGAAAAGTCGCTCTCTGAGCTATAGTTCAACTTATATAAGTGCAGGTCACCTGGTTGAGACAGTAATGACATATTAAAAAAAAAGGTGCATTTGTTGGCTATTAAAATGCCCGTGTCTCATAGCCCCAGGAAATTCTCGAGGCAGGTAACCAGAATACCGTGTGAAAAAGATAAGATGTATCAAAAGCGTTTTTATTAAATTTATATCCCAAGACAAATCCTTTGCTTGAAAACGAAAGTTGCTACGCTCCTATAGAATTTTGAAAGAAGCTAATGGAAGTTGTGAATTTTCAGGGGACATTTAATTTTACTTGTTATAAATATATATCGGTGTGTGTATGTGTATCTATGTGTTTGTGTGTTTTCTCTTTTCGCCGTTTCTAAACAAGGACTTAGAGGCGTTTTCCGTAAGTGCGCATTTAATTTTTATCAAAGATGAAACACTATTAAACTTCTCTTGTAATTGCACTTAACTCTTTATATTTTTAAGAATTTTATATTTTTAAGAATCAACAACTCTCCAAACTTCTGATTCACATAAAATCCTTCTTTGATATATCGCTCTCATCAAAATAAAGCACTTACGGCATGTCGATCATTCTTTTTCACTTTATCTTTTATTAAGTTGAAGGCCAAATTTCATTTGCTGCCACTGAATCGTCGTTTTCGACGTCAAACTAAAAATCTGCATACTCCAAAGTCTAAAAATGTGAAAATTTTCTATTTTTGACTGTCTTCTTCCATTTTCTACAAAAGAAATTTCTCTGATACCGTTGTTTTATATAAAAATCTTACAATATACTTTAATTGCTTTGAGCAGTGTACTCGTTTTACAAAAGTTCTGAATCACCCTGTATAGTTGATTAAAACATTAAAACATTCATTTTATTGCATTTAAATATTTAAAAAATCCCATTTGTACATAAGACTAATTCTTGCAAAGGTATATTTAGTGCATTATTTATTTTTTTAAACTATTGAAAAAAATAATAAAAAATGATATTGTAGTAATAAAAGAAAAATCAAAAATTATAATTATAATCTCAACTAACTCCTGATTAGCATAATGTGAAAGCAAACACGTAGACGATATATTTTTCAACTTCTAAAAGTATATTAATGAGCATTTTTCAGCTTAATTCTTGACTTTATGAGACTAATCTTTCTCATAGCTGTCCTAATTTGTTAAAAGCAGTTTGGAATCATAAATTACTAAAATTTTTAACCAGCATTTTTAAAGGTAATTTGAATATTTCTTGAACATGTACGTGCATTTAAATTATATTAAGGGAAATTGTGACAAATTAAAGAATATATACTTACCTTCGTGCTTGGTTTATAAACGTTAAATTTAATACTGCCATTTAAGGTTTTCGAAACTGCAAATTGTTGCTCTTAGAAAACGTGTGACATTGATTTTTGAGAACTTTTATCTATTAAGAAAAATTTGTATCTTTAGTGGTAAGATCTCTGAAATTCGTGTCAAATATCTGATGTGATAAAATGCATAAAATATTTTTAAGATATGCTATTGATAAATTCATATTCACTGTAATCTGTTTTTTAACACTGAAAGATGAATTGTAAAATATTTTCTATCAGATACTAAGGATAAATAGCACATAATTTTAATATTAATTTCTTTTATTTTTAAATATATTTAATGATGGTGTTTGTGTAGACCGATAAAGAATGAAATACAGCCTTAGCAAGGTATAATTTGCCCTCTTCGGAGGGCTCTAGAATGCGTTCTATTGTCGAAATGAGAAATATTTGAACTACAGATATTTCAAATGATGCGCTTTACATTTATTAAATTAAAAATACTTTTTTTTTGGTTTCTTTTTCTGGCATATTGCCCAACTCTGGTATGTAGTGGATTCCACAAAGTCTTCACGTTATTACAAAAATGTCATACTTTCTCAAGTTTTTAGGATAGAAGAGAGAAAAGAAAGTCAAAAAGGAAGAAAATCTGAAACACTTTCAAGTTTAAATACGCACCAAAGTGCTATATATTAAAAGCGTATCATGGTTTATCTGTAGTTCCTATTTTTCTTCTTTATTCCATTAACTTGGAGAGTGTTTCATTATTCATGACTGTGCCGTATTTTCTTCCTTGTTTCAAAAAACCCATCTTTGGAATCGAAATCTATCTTAAAATCGCCTATTTAAAGTATTTTACAATCGTTGCCAAGTATATTACAACTATACTTCACCGTCTTAACTATTGTTTCGAATGTCCATCAGAATCCATGAATGTGCCGCGTTTCTCTTTCTGGGTTGATTCCTACTTTAACGCCCCGACTCTCGCCAAGGTGGCGATCATTAAACATATGGAGGTACTACGACGATTTTTTATATTTATGTGGCAATCGTAATTTAGAATTAAAATGGCGATTTTGCACAACAGTAAGTAAAGCATTCCGTTACATTTTTATTTATTTTGGGTTGCCAATGAATGTAGTTTTAATAATTAAGTGTCTTCAAATTCCTTAACAGGTGCGTTTATCGCTAATTTGTTCACTTTAGTTTTCATCTAGTTCTTTTGGGAGTGTTGAAATTTGTCCATATGTCCTAAAGACCCATGACTGCAAAGCTCGCCAAAGTGCGGGATTTTTTAGGTTTCCGAGAGCGGGGGCGTTAAAATAGGAATCAAATCTTACTTGTACCGTAAAACACATCTTTGGAATCGAAATCTATCTTAAAATCAACTACTGAAACTGTTTTACAATCTTCTGAAGGCATATTCCAACTATATCCCGTAGACATTTTAAATACTGTTTGGAATGGGCATCCTAATCCGTGAGTGTGCCGTGTTTTCCTTCCTTGTTCCATAAAACACGTCTTCGGAATAGAAATCTACATTGAAATCACCTACCAAATCTGTTTAACCGTTTCCTCCAGGCATAGTCAAACCATACTTCACCGTTATAAATACCATTTGGTAAATGTATCATAATCTATGAGTGTACCGTATTTATCTTTTCTGTTCTATGAAACACTTCTTCGGAATTAAAATCTATATCAAAATCGCCTACTAAAACTATTTTACAATATTCGCCAGGCGTTTTCTAACTATACTCGAAATATATTTATAGTAAATTGTCGCCAAATTTAGCGATCCATTATCAAAAATTGCAAAACTTGTGCTACTTTCAACATTTTATTAACGCCTCACCCCCCCTCCACGTTATCTGGCAAACACATTTGAAAAGAGACTCGACGCAAAAATTATATCAAAATCGTGTCTACACAAAAAGCAAGGTTGAAATTAATAGCACTCTGGTGCTAAAAAAAAGTTAAGTACCAAAATCGGCCAATGGATGATGCTGCAAAACACATAAAAACTAGTAAAATGCTTTTTACATGCCAAATTAGCATTCAAACTATTCAGTATGCCACTCTCCATGTTCAACAATATGCTCTAATCACACAGTCATACACCCCATAGCTGACCGGAAGGAGTCTGGCAGAATATCAACATAGCGCCGAATTCTCCGAATTCTGTCATTCAGATCTGAGACAGATTCTGGCCTGGTAAGTACGGCAGATATTGTCATTTAAGCAGACTTATATCGCAGGGTGTGGTGTCTGGTAAACAAGGAGGCCATGCTTTTAAGGCCATGCTGATCACCTGTACATTTCTGTAATGATGTCTTAGTACGACAGTCAATGCGAAGAGATGCGAATTCTCCTCATTCTGGCAGAGCTGTGTAATCTATAGCGTCTTTCTTGCACGGTAGGCATGATGCGCAAAGAAGCAACTAATGCTCAAGCCTTCTTATTATTTAAAAATATTGCTATAAGCATGTACTGTGCAGTAACGCAAATGGTGTTTCAATATATAATTCATTTTCGATATATAAATACATACCATTTCAATAATAGCGCAATCTTTGGGTGAATTTTGGTGGTATTTTTTAAAATTTAATAAATACTAAGCGCGTCATTTGATATATCTGTAGTTCAAACTTTATCTCATTTAGACGAACATAACGAACAAAACTTTTAATTGGCAAATTATTTCTTGTAAACCTGTAAGGGAAGGCAATATAAGATGACGAATTCAGTATTTCTCTCAGGTATTCACAATTGGCAGCACGTCTTGGTCAGCATAATAAATACCTTCTTGTGTACAGAGACTAACACGAGTATAGCCACCATTTAGAGGAAGGTACTTACCATTTAGAGGAAGTTATAAACAAAAGTTCATTTTCCAAGGGTGAACCATTCGTCTAATATTTGACCGTCTCAACGTAAGGAATCAAGATTCTGCGGTAAGTCTTTTTTACGTTCCTACTAAAATATTCTGAATTCTAAGCTTATTGCGTACAAATTAATAGTAGATCCATGTTTAAAGATATTTTTTAGTTAATAATAAATGTTTGTTTTATAAAAATGGCGTGAAGGAGAAAGATGACGATTTTCCTACTTTGAATGAATAATTTTCAGTTCGTCATCTTACCCCCACACACGTTTTTTTTTAATATATTTTCTTCAGTTTTCATTTCTTATCCGTTCATAAGAGCACATAAGACATAGCAAAAACAATTAAAGACAGGTAGTTGAAATTTTGACAGAAGAGTGCGAGAAAGCCGAGGAAGAAATTGCCTTTGCTTCTGTTATCAGGAACTTTCCTAAAACAAGCTTTGATAGAGAAAAAAAAATAGAAAAAAGAAGAGAAAGAGCTAAAAATGCGAAAAAGATTGACTGAAAACAAAACGGAAGAAGCGATGAAGAAACGGCGAGGTCATTTGAAATTTTCTTCCTCTTCTGATGACGACTGTTCTCATCCTATACCGTACATCGAAGTTGAAGATGATATGAACTTGGAGGATTTTAAACTTAAATTCTGCATCATATGCACTGAAGAAGGCAAGGATGAACTTTGTTATCAGTGCTTAAAGTGGGCTCATGCTGAGTGTTGCGAATGGGATCTTAGAAGAGCTAACCAAAGATCTTAAAAATGGGACCTGTGCATTTAAATGTATTTTTTCTGTTTCTTATTAAAATTATTTGCTAATAAGGAATTTTATGTATGTTAACTCACATTCCGGGGTTAGTTCGTCATCTACCCTATCCCATTAGTCATATTACCCCATGGCTCGGGAAAGATGACGAAAATTACCTTTTTCGGAGAAAAATTGTTTCGCCTCTTAGAAGCTGAAACAGGAAATTGAAAAAGCTCATGGTGTACGGCGAGACACGAAAGAAGTTATCACAAACATCTCAGTTTCAGGCTCATTCACAGTGGTCAGTAAAAATTATAGTTGCTTAAGTTTGCCATATTATTCCGCCTTCCCCTACATGTTGTGAAGTACTGCCTTGCAACTGGTGGAGGTCTTTTAAAAAAAAACTTGTCTGTATGCAAATTTCATTTAGATTTTTTAAAAATCATTGTTGCTTTTGTTGTTGTTAATGCCCTTTCAAAACCGCGGAGCGGTGCTAGATCCCCCGCATAGGAAGGCGATGGGCGGAAGGGGCAGCCTTCATTTTAATGATCCCCAGTGGAAGGAAGTCCGTCAAAGCTCGGGGTTCCCTAATTTTGAACCTATTACACATGAGGGACCAACCATCTGAAATCGGCACCCCCAGAGGTAGAGTTAAGCATGTAGGACATTGCAGCCACGGCGGATTTTACGTGCACCAGCTCCCATTAGGGTACGTATTAACTTTATTGTAATCTAATTGTGATATAATTTTACGTTATAAATCAACTCTAAAATTCAATACGAAGGATGCTCTTGAATGATGTTTAGTGAAATTTCGGGATACAAAAGTAAACCAGCAGCTCTTTCGGCGGTTGTTATGAATAAGGAAAAAAGACGATAGCCCAAATCTCATAAAGGCATTGTTTGTACATTTCTCAGTATAAAATACATATGTAACTAATTTTTAATATAAACTGAAGAGTTCAACCCACTTATTTTTAGGTCTTTTTAGCCACCTATTTTCGCAATTTTTATGTGATTTTATTTTTAACATGGAAAAAAAATTGAGAGATAGCTACAGTGTTTCTTCCCATTTTGATAATTTAGTACATTTTATTGTAGTTACCTGTAAGTCTGAACATTGTCTCCACGTTTCTCGAGTGCCACGAAAGTCAAGCAAGCGTGTTATTAAATGCGCTGCTGAATCAGTTGTTCAGTGTTTTAGTTGATCTATTGTGTGGAAATTCACTCTGTTTGCCATCGATTTCTTGGACCACCACACAAAAATGTCTATGAGTGTTAAGTCAGAAATGCGCTGCGCTCACAGTCTGCCGTAACCACATCTTACCCACTTATATAGGAATTTTTTATCGAAGTAATTTTTAGCCATTCGTGTGAAGTGAGGTAATGCGCTATCTTGCTGGAAAACAATTGTGCTTTTTGCCCAGGTAGGCGAATATAGCTGCAGTTCCTTATTTTCCTCTAAATATGTCTTAAATAACCCGGAAAACAGGGGAATCATTATTAATAGAAAAACAGTGCAGGAAAACATTAATCTTACCGTTATACAGGGTGTTTGAGAAGTCCTTGACACACCAAAAAAACTCAAACAAACAAATGGTCGCATGAATATGCGGTTTGCGCAAAATACTTCTCAGGTTCCCGTTTTTTTTTTGGCATTGTAAAAAAACTCAAAAAACTTCATATTTGTGTTCATAGGTGGCACTGTACCGTCACAGTAAGAAAAACAAACGTAATGTGAGGTGTTCAATCATTTTATTAATCAGAAAGCAATACTTTTCGTTTCCAGAGTTCAGTGTGTGCACCTTTTGTTGCTCAAACCACATCTAAACGGTACTCAAGTTCATCCCATATACTCAAGTCATTCATGCCCATGTCTTCTACATTCTCATCCGATCATCGTGGCCGACCACTCCTTTCCCTATCTAAAACGCTTCCAGTCTCTAAAAACTTTTTATGCCAGGCCAAAATGCTGTTTCGACTCGGAGAGTTCTTCTTAAACACGTTACGAAACTTTCTCTGAAGTTTAGTTATGAATGTGATTCGAAATACCAACCTACGCAATGCGCTTTCTCAGTCGCAGTCTTCATAGCTAGAATGAATATTCCTTCACTATCAATGCTGTTTGAAACTCACGAAAAATCCCTATTGGCTGTCATTGCTGAAAACTAGAGATGTAGCGCCATCTATGAACATATTTTATAAGTAATTAGTTTTAAGATGGAAAAATAAATTCTTGATTCTGTAAAGCATTACTGTTCGAACCGCATATTCATACAGCATTTTTTTGCTTTTCTCTGAATATTTGAAATGTGGCAAGGACTTTTCGGACACCCTGTATTATTATTTGCACCACACATTTTCAGATCAGTCAATGGATTTCTCAAACACTTGGTACTTTGCCACAAAAGGTAGTCACTTATTTGTATACATCACTAAAATTATGCATTTTTCAAATCATATGCGAGTAATAAATATATTACTTTACAATTTTAAAAAACAGTTATCTTTCTTAGACCGACAGTAACAGTTTCCAAATAGTTGCAGTAATATAACATGATTTAGACAATAAAGTAATTTATGTATTTATTTAGATCGCTAAAATTAGAATATTTCAAAGTATCTACAAATGATAAGTATACCACTTTACAAATTTCAAAAACACCGATACTAATCTTTTACACACAGTTACACTAACATAACACGATTTAGCCAATAAAGTACCTTATTTCTTTCCATCGCTAAAGGCAGAATTTTCCAAAGTATTTGCAAATGATAAACATATACCACTTTAGTAATTTCAAAAATCCAATTTTTCTTTTAGACCGACACTAATCTTTTCTACACAATTACACTAATATAACGCTCAGAATTTCGGTGCATTACTTGGCACACACATATACACAGCCTAGGGCCCGCCATCTCCTGTTTATTTTATAGTTAAGCTACTTTTGACCACAGAAGGTATCAAGTTCAACGTACGAGGATGAATTTTCAATTTCACGGTGTTAAACGATGTGAAGCCATGCATGCATATTCTTTTCGTGTTTCAAAGACTTGGGGTTGAATTAATTGTAAAAATAAAAATATTAATTAAAATTCCGTTGTGCTTCAGGTGTTACAATTAATATATATGTTCTTTTAAAAGAAGGGGGGACAGTTTACATTTTAAAGATAAGATTGAAAAATACCATCATAATCTTAGTTATTGTTTTTCTGATATTTGTTCATGAATAAATTTTGTTTCCTAACTGTGAAAGGTTTCTGAACTGATATAATTTTCAAAAGTTTTATTTATTTTTCATATTACTTTCACGTATAAAAGCATCTCAATGGATGAACTTCATTTAGCATTTAATGCATAAAGTAAAAAATAATATAATCATATTTTTTAAAAATTAAAAGTGCGCTTTTCAATGAGAGTGGAAGTATTTTTTAATAATTAATTGTTTTTATATTGACTTTTCAGATGATTAAATTTTAAAAAAATATTTGTCGTGAAATATTTTATTTTCAGTATCTATACTGATTTCATTAAATACTGATAAAGGGGATCTCTTTTTCTGCATTTCACTCATTTTTTTCGAATTTGGTTTGCAGAACAATATAAACGCCCAAAAAGGTTGTATTTTTCAATACGTTTGTCAAATAACGCGGGGAAGGAGAATAAAATTTTATAAGTCGCCAAGGCTTGAAATTTTTAATGATTTATCGCCAAGTTTGACGAAAAAAATAAGTCCTAAAATCTGAACCTACTTGGCGATTTCTCCCAAATTTGGCTAGAAACTGATAAACCCTACAGCTTATAATAAAGGAGAGGCATAGTTTGAATATGCCTGACGAAAATTGTAAAACAGTTTCAGTAGGTGATTTTAATATAGATTTCAATTCTGAAAAGTGTTTTATGGAACAAGAAAGACAAACCCGGATTATGATACACATTCCAACAGTATTTACAAAGATGAAGTATATTTCGAATATGCATAGCGAAGATTGTAAAACAGTTTTAATAGGCGATTTTGATACAGATTTCGATTCCAGAGAAGTCTTTTATGTAACAAGGGAGAAAAATCCGACACACTCATGAATGATGATACACTTTCCAACTTAATGGAATAAGGGGAATAACATACTTGCAACGCATGGATTTTAATATACAGCACTTTAATCCATATTTAAAATATGGAAGTGTTTCAGACCTTTTTTAAAAACAAAATTATCCTTATTTACTTTATTATTATGAGAGAATGGATGATGCTGACCATATTCGCTGCCTTTAAGACGTTTAGCCACATTAGTTCTTTGAAAGTGTTTTTTACCCAAGAATAATCTAGTTAATTTTCCTGAATGCTAAAAGAGTCAAATATAAGGGCAATTTACAGGTAACATTTAAAACTAAATCTTGCTGTTGTTTAATTATTAGTTTAAACAAAAAAATCTTTAATTTGGCATGATGAATTCATTTAGTTGTAAAAAGGACGATCACTTAGTCACCATTGATTTATCTCAATCAGAATCACTATTGAACTAATGAAGTTATGTTCTAAATGGCTCTTTAAGATAAAAATTACTGTATAAGTAATTAAAATAATACTTTTATGTTGTCTGTATTTTTAATTAGAACCGTCCCCCCCTTACTTTCGAATGAATTTTATTATGTACCTATTTATTCATTTATTTCCTTATTTATTCATTCATTTGTTTTTTCCTTTTGTTTAAGGCGGGGATAGGGTGAAGGTATTATATCTATCCTGATAATCTCTAAATTAGACGTTTTGATACTTTAGACAAAATTCCTAACTAGGTTTCATTAAAAATGAGAGCGTTCTACAAATATGTGGAAACACAAAATAATGTTTCCTAAGCTATCAATCTTATTTAAATCTTTTATTACGAAAGAACGATTGAATTTTAGCAACATGCCTTTCCATTTAGTGATCATTAACAGGCTTTGTATATAGATAAATTCGGCCGATGAACTATAAAAATATTCTACATCTCAATATTCTTAATACCACTTTATCGATGTATTATTTGTTACGAAAAGATATTATTTATAACATCCGCAATTACTTATTATGTTCAGACTTTATACTTGGTAAAGTGGAATATCACTGGGTAAAGTGGACGCTAAAAAAGAAATAAATCATATCGTTTCATAAGTATTATGCAAAAATTATTTAAATTATAAGGTAAGGCGTAATGAAATGGTTACGTTGCACACCTAAATAACAGGGTAACATCGCAAGTGAAATTCTGAGCATAGTTGTGAAATCTTCAACAACAAAGTAACTTAATCAAGATTCTCTTCGCAATTAAACGGAAAAATATCTCAATAAATCACTACACGAGCACGCCATAACACAATTTTCTTTGCCTCATTTACTGTATGAAAATGCTTTTAAACAGTGATAGAATATATTCAAGAATGTCCGAACAGAAGTAGTTATAATCATCTAATATTTTTTCACAGAATAAGAAGCAGAACAGAATTCGCTGTATTGGTAAAACGATATTAAAATATTTATAATAATGTAAGTAGATTTTTTTTAAATTTTAATATCTATCAAGAGGTGGAAATTAATTTTTGAGAGAAATTTCAATCTCTAACTCAGATTGCAACATTCGAATTGTTTTACCGATAACTGACGGAGGTACTTAAAAAATTCACATTCTTAAAAATTTCGTTCATCATTTCACTAAAATATTGTATTAAAAAGTTGGCTCCATAAGAAGGTGAAACCTTGCTAAAACATTTGGCTCGCAGGTTCATCCATACTTTGGTAAAGTACCAAATCTTGGATTTGATTTCACCATCTTCTGGAGCATACTTTTCTAGTAGCATGTTTTGGTGAAATGTTGCATCAAAATTTTAAGTGTGCATTAATTATTACTTTTATATGTAAATAATCATATATAATTTTAAAAACTTGTGATGTTGTATTATTTTATTATCTGTGTAAAACCAAAACATGTATTAACCAATTCTGCCTGTGTGAATCGTGAAATGTTTTTGCAACTGAAGACGGGTGGATCCTTTGTACCATCCAAAACGATCGTATAGGTAAGTGTCATTTTCATGAACTTTATTTTAGTAAATGTTTAATTAATTTTACTTGTAAATGCATCAAGGTTGTATCAATAGTTTTAAAAAATAGTTCTTATTATAAAATTCAAAAGTTATTTAATGAAATTATTAAGTACGCCTGCCATTAGTCGGTGAATTAGAATGAATTTGTATTCTGCAATAATAGTTTGAGACTGTAATCCTTCAAATTATTTTCTACCTATTCATCCACCTTTAAAAATTATAAAAGGTTTGATAAGTTTTAAACTAATCATTGGACTGTCTTCTAATTTACATAAAAATGTATAGATGTTTGAAGGTAAGTCTGTTCTGAATATTCTTTTACATAGGGTAGCATAGTTCAAGAAAATTTTCATGCAACATGAAACAAACTGAACTGTGATATACATTTTCGAACCTTTTCGGATCGGGTAAAATTGACGTCATGAACACTATTCTGAACAATGAAACATTATGCTAACGGAATATTACAAAACCATTTTACGCCATCAAGCATGCTGGAGTATTTTTATTATCATCGGCATTTTTCGCAAACGAGGAGCAAAATAAGAGAATGAACTTAAATTTGTTCCATAGCACGAACTGTAAATAGATGTCTTTTACACTTCAGTGGTGATACACGGGTAATTTCAGACAGCACCTGCAACAAATTTTCTCTAAATAGTACCTAATGGCACTCTAAAGAGGGGGTAAAACGTGCGTGAAGTGGGTCATCAAGAAACGATTGAGTTTTGCAAATGAGGGAAAACGAAAGTTTAAGGTTTAGCAGTAAACACATTTTTTTTCTTCTTCACCTTTTTCAGTAATGAAAATTTAAAGTTTTTAGCATTTAATATTCTGTAACAACTATTGGTAGAAATTAAATACAGTAAACCACTCAAAATTAGTAATAATAAGATTATAATGAAAAACAAATCATTTAAATAAGGGATAGGACACGGAAAAGCCGATTTTGTTAACCCTTTGAGGCGCAACCCTTTCCCAATGCTGAAAAAAGGGCGGCCGTTGCCATCGCTCGACTTAACTACCAGCAAGGTGGCGGACGATCGAAAAGTTTATCGCGTGCCACAGATCTAGAGACCCTCTTTTGACGCAGCTGATCACATCTCACAACTGACAACTTACTCAAGAAAACTGCTGGATTGTACATGCTGATGGCAATACAATAGTTTTTTAATGCAATTTATTTATTATCCTTATAGCTTAGTACATATAACACTTAGTTTATACCGCATAATTTAAAAAGCATTGGATTCGTCCAAATTTTCCAGGAACTTTCATATGGTAAAAAACATTTGTTAAAAAATAAAATATGTTTGAGATATTCCATGATTTCAATCTAGTAATATTTAAAAATAATTTTTAGTTTATTTTACATATAATACTTAATTTTAGCAACACACGTTAATTTCAGCAGAAAATCTTAAAGCTAAACCTATATTCAAACCTTTTTAAGATCAAATTGTTTAAGAAAATTGCATAACTTGAGTCCTTGATTTTAGTAATAAATATTTATTTTATCAAGAAAAAATATTAATACTGAAAATATTTTAAATCTTGTAAGAGTATTCTTACATTTACAGCGATTTATATCTTTTGAAGTTTATAGATTACTAGCTGAAGTACCCGTTCTTCGCACGGGAATGAATGGACTTTTTGATATTACGATTTGTAGTGATTACTATTCATTGTAATAAACAGATATAGCAAAATTGATATCGCGTTATATTGTGTTCAATAATCATGCATACCGAATTTCAAGGCAATCGTTTGTACGGTGCAGAAGGCGATGCGACGTAGCGCAATCTAGTGGCGAGTTTTAGCAAAACGGATACGGCGAAAATATTCTTCGCATTCAGATATCGATGTATACGAATTTTCATGACGATCGGCTGAATAGTCCTGAAGTTCATGTGTGGACGCAACATCGAGTGGCAAGTTATAGGAAAATGGATAGCGCCAAACTCATCCCCGTGTTCAAATATCTATGTATACCTATTTTCATAGCGATCAGTTACCATCTAGTGGTCAGTTAACCATCTAGTGATTAATTAAAGTAATGATTTGCTACAACGCCGTCAAGTGGCGAGTTGTAGCAAAATAGATAACGCCAAAATATTCTCATTGTTGAAATAGCTATGTATACTGATTTTCATAGCGACCGTTTGAATGGTCAGGAATTTGGCCTGCTGCAGGGTCATCTAGTGCCGAGTTAAAACAATAATGCATTGCAGTGCCATCTAATGGTGAGTAACATCAAAAGGAAAACAGTTAGAATATATTTTTTGTGCTCAAATGTGTAAGTATAAAAAATTTTATGCCGATTAGTCGAACGGTATAGAGGTTGATGCGTTGCAGTGCCATTTAGCGGCAAGTTACAGCAAAATGGATAGTGAAAAATATTCTCCGTGTTCTAACATACACGTGTACCAAATTTCATCGAAATGGGTTGGACGATATTCGCATAGCAAACGGCTAAACGGAATAGAATTCGACGTTCTGCTGCGCCACCTAGTGGCAAGTTAGAGGAAAACGTATAGTATAAAAACCTTCTCCATGATAAAAGACTTAGGTGAACCAAATTTCATGGTGATCGGTGAAACGGTGCTGAGTTTTTCAACCTCCTACACACATACCAACATTCATTTTTATCTATCACCAGTCTTATTATATATACCAGTCTCAAGTAAAATCCAGTTTCAAATCTAAGCCTCGCCAAAGTGCCAGCATACGCCATTTTGCAAGAGTTTTTTCAGGGAATCATTCGAAGCATTGACTTAGCAGCAATCAAAATGGGAAATGGTTCGATCGCCAGGCATTTTTTTGAAAAGTGGAATCCCTTAATACAGCCTCATTTTTTAAATTATCAACTATAACATGTGTAACAGATCTTCCCCTCCTGCAGAGGGCGCCGCCTATAGCGGCGATTAATTTGTAATTGTAACTACGCACTTAGCGTGGCAGGTTCCTTTGGACTGAACGGACGGACGGAGGCCGCGAGCCTTACAAATGTTAAACGGAAGGCTAAGGCCTAATATTGGAAATCATTTTGTGTAAATATGTAAATATATATATATGTGTCATGTACTTAGAAGCAAATAAATATCCTAGAAGTTTAAAGGACCGGAATTAAATTCTCCACTGGACCACCGCATCCTCTCCGTTATATGGTGCGACTCGTCCGGGAAAAATTGGTTTAAGCCACCACAAGGTCTAGGATACATCTATCGGAATACCTCTACCTGAAAGGTAAGGTCTCTTAATATTGCTCATT